>JAIPRM010013782.1:0-11173 GCA_025469315.1 Stegophylla sp. TES_Ste_2020
GTGGTAAAATATACATAGTGAAATTTTACCGGGGGGGTAAAAATTCACTAGTGAAATTTTACCCAGTGAAATTTTACCTAAAGTAAAAATTCACTAGTGAAATTTTACCGGGGTCAAATATCGCTAGTGAAATTTTACCGGGGGAGTAAAATATCACTGAGGTAAATTTTCGCGGTTACACCGGGATCGATACATTTACAAAAATAAAAAAAATAAAAATCTACATTTTCAATGGAATTCTATGTTCTTCATTTTTTAAGTAAAAAAAAAAAAAAATCAATAAATTGGCATGCTCGTTACCTCACTGATTTTAGTAGACTAAGGCCTTTCTCTCGATCTCGCTAAATGCAAGGTTATGACTTTTTTCCTCCGTCGTTATCCTCTCATATTTTCTCATTACTTTGATACCTCTACTATGCCCCGTGTTTATGATTTGCGTGATGGACATTTGCCTTAAACTAAGCTATATTCTCGATCCTGGCCCTCAAATTGACCATGTGTGTATGAAAAGCCTTAGTTTGGGACCTTCATGCTACCTCGGAACATTCAATAACTTGAGTGGGTCTAACCTAAACATCTCAGAGTCATTAGCTTCTCTTTTCATATCCCCCGCGCACCCCATGATTATCGACTCCTATCGATTCCATTTTAGCCCTTTCCTTCCTAGATGATCGTAGGCGCATATAGGTTTTCGTATAAAAATACTTATTCTAAAATTGTTGTTAAACAACAATTCGCTCTAAAATTTCGTTCAGCAACTTTTTCAATCAGAATGTAATCTATAAATAGTACTTTAAAGAGATTATATTTCGAAATTCTTAATAGTCCTTCCAAAATCAAGGAAAAACTTCCCGACATTTGCCAAAAACAGCTTTAAAACTTTTTGTTTTAATCCAAACAAAAATAAATTAAAATAGTTTCTATTTTTTTTTTTTTTTTTTATTATTATCATTTTCGTCTAAATAAATACCATCCTATCTTTATCTGGATAATACTCATTTCGACTATCTTCATTTCAGATACATTTTTTCTAGCCATTTTCTATCTTTATCTAGATAAATTTTAAATTATCTATGCGCAAAACTGCCTACGGCTATTTCTTTTCACACCAAACCATCGATTGTAAAACGTAAACACAGTGTTTGCGATACAGCCACGTAAGTACAACTGTACAAGTGTTGTACAACACGACTACTACACTTAATCGAAAAACTTTAACGATAACTCTAACGATTTAACAACTACAACAACTGCTGCAGCGACAATTTATACGTCACACCGTTTCCGACATTAATCATGTCAAATTATCGATAAATCACGGTTAGACGGTAACGACACTATATTATGCATATATATATATATATGTACCAAGACGCTTACAGGTACCCGTTTCACAGGAATAACGTTCTTATCACGGGGTTATATTATTGTTTTAACCCCGTCGGACCCAAAAGTTATATTAACCTGTTGATCGACGCAGTGTATAGTTTCCAACATTTAATTGGTCGCGAATAATCATTAAGTTTGTCGCTGTGTTTCCGGTGTTCCCGCGGCCTCGGGTAATAACGTTAAACGCGAAACACATTGTGAGCCGGTATTATCGTTAAAAAGACGAAAAACGCTCGTGAGTACAAGAGGGATTAATTACGTTTCTGGTTTAGAAATTGGGAATTCGAAAAAACAAATCGCGTTTTATATCGTTCTATCGCTGATGTAGTAACGATCGGGCGCTTAGCCAGGATTTTTACATGGGAAGGGTTTACAAATTTTTCGAATAAACTTACTTGTATGTATTCGTTTCAACCCCTTCAGGAATACTATGATTTCATGAGATATTAATTTCTTCATACGAATGTAAAAAATGTAAAAAAAAAACAATGCAAGTAATGTAATAAATATTATTTTTCTAATTTTTGCATTATATATATACAGGGCCATATTTAGGGGGGGGCAACAGGGTGAACTTGCCCCGGGTTGGTAAATATGATGGGACGGCTTTTAAATTATTAATTTATATTTATTAAATTTATATCATACAAAAGCACTTTTTTTTTGCCTCCGAGTGGCAAATTCCTAAATACCATACGGCCTTGTATGTATAGTATGTGCATATGAATGACACAGTAGATAGTTTCATGTATTATACTGTATTATTTATATATATATTTACATTTAAAAATATTATTGAATACTTTACTAATTAAAGTATTTAAATTTTTTTTTATAATTCCTCAGTCCATTTTTTCATTTTTTACATATTTTACAAAACATTTTACATATTTACATTTTTACAAAACTCAAAAATGAAAAACCATAAATTACAAAATATAAGTTTAACGACTTAACCATTTTACTATTTGTAAAGAACAGTGATATAATATTTTCTGATACATAGACTTCCTGCGTAAAAAAATATTGGATTTCGCTAAAAATAGACGAAATTATAAACCAAATATACTATTGAATAATAGAGATTTTACCCATAACCGCGAATAATAGAGGCTTTTCCCGGTAACCAATTGAGTGTTTAGTGCGATTAAACATACATACATTATTTAATCATAATTTATTATTAACTAAATAGATGATAATAAATTTAATTCGACCAAAAATATTTTGATCACAAACTAAAACAAAATATGGTATAATCAAGTTTGAAATTTTTTCAATCTTCAAATTATTCTTTACTAAGATTTTTCAAGGATGTTCAAAATATCACAAGAGGAGGTGTAACCTAATAATCCCTCCTTGGGTACATTCCTGGTAACGATTATAAAGAAAAAATTAAAAGCTTATTATTGTATAATTTGGTATTTCATTCATCAATTACTTAGCAAAAATTAAATAAGTTCTTAATTTTAAGTTTAGCTGTCCAAGCATGTACATTTAATTAATTAATTGATATGATTTATTTTTTATTTATTTATTTTTTCAAAAAATGCAAGCACAAAAATTTGAAGACACTGTTATATATTTTAATTAATTAAAATTAAATTATTATTTTTTCACGTTTAAGAAATCGTATTTTGACATCACCATGTCCATTTGTTTTTCGAAACCGTGAAATCAGTTCTACGAACCGGAGGAACTCTTAGAAGTTTATAAAACGTATTTCAGGTACTCCAAAATAATATTAAAATAACATAAATTAGCGAAGAAAAAACATTAAAACTTGTAAATATGCAATACGTTGCAAAACAAAAAATGACGTCAGAGAAGTGTAAAATATATATTTTGTATCTTATTTTGGATATTCTAAGACAAACCAAAAATATATAAAAATGTATATACATATATATTATATATATATAGATGTATGTATTTGCTAGAACTTCCGAGTCCTGATTATGGTAATTATAATTTGTATTATTATAAATCACGAGTTGATTTAACATGGCAGAAGTGAGATGAAAGGTCGTGTCTAACTCGATGTCAGTTGGTGAGTCGATATAAAACGAGCGAAAAATGCGGTCCGAATTAAATATGATAAACAAACTTGAAAAATATAAAATATTGTAACAATAACACGTGATGACGTCGGAAATAACCAATTATTTTCCACTTGCAATAAATATTATCTCTCGTTTTCCAGACAGTTTTTCGTGTCTCTGTTAATATTATTATTACAACTACTACTATTTTTTTATATTCACTGCACTACTATTCCTTTAATGTCATCGTTCTTCGTCGGGTCGGTTCGACATTGGACGCGATTTTTTCTACTTCAAATCTATAAATATCTTGACGTTAAGTCACCGTTTGAGAAGGGATTTAACGATTTACCGAGCCGTGATTTGTGTTAGCACGTACTGTAGCACTGAAGTCCGTCGCCTTTCGACCGCCAGACCGGCACGCGGATGATTGTCGTTTCGGTTAAAATGAAAATAAGGATTCAATTTTGGTATCCGCTGAATCCATTTCTTACCGAAACCGTCCACTGCGAATCACGACAAATAATAATAATTATTATTCCGATAACGGTCTATCGCTATAATATAAAAATATCGTTATTATATTAAAAAAAATTAAGGTTAACGTGGCACTAGATAGGAGTTTATCCAAATAAATAAATAAAATTACGTTATCTAGACTGGTTCATTTGTTTTTCTTACGGTCAGGAGGGGGTAGGACACTTAACCCTCCCCCCTTACGAGTATGGCATTGGGTTGGACTTAACTATTTTTTGGTCATTATTTGCCCACCGACTTTGAGTTGAACCGAATCTGTATACTATTATTTTCTTTGAAATCAACATTTACCCTGTCGTGTGTGGATTGTAGACGAAATTTTAATTTAAATCATAACTTTTGTTTTGAAAAAAGTAAAATAAAATTACTAATGCGTACATATTTTTTGTTTTGTTACAGGTAATTGGGGAAAAAAAACAATTGTTGTTCAACGTTATGCACAATATTAATAATAATGTGGATAATGTCAGAAGAGAAAAACACCGTACGAAAATAACACTGCAGGACGATCACAGGTGATAAATGGGAATCGATGTTATATCGGCGGAATCGATGAGTCCTCTCCGTGATCGTCTCATTAATTAGCATCGTGTTTCCATGTCCTAATCATAAACTTAAATAGTGCAGGGACACGATGTACTAGCTCATACATACTTAGCACTATTTTACTCATTATTTACACTCCCATAAATCCAGATCAGAATTGGTTATCAAAATTATACAAACAGTTATTTAATATTGAAATTTTTAGATTTTTTATCATTCAATTGTTTCTAATTTCTACTATTTATTTATTTTTTTTTCAAAATTGGCATTTTCGAATGTTTTTAATTCATATTTTTCTTTCGATTTAAAGTATCATAATATCCGTAATAATTGACACTGTGCATCTATTATCAAGGGCATTATGCTTGGAGAGTGTTAGTCACACGTTGCATTTTTAGTTACACTAATAAGTATTTTGTAGCATTATGTATATTTTATTATAATAATTTTAAGTATATGCAAGTGAATGTATTATTTAAAAGTGAAAAATATATCAAAAATGTTAACATGATTTATGGTAAATTTCTTTCATTTAAAATACATTTAAAAGGCGTCTAAGATAGTAAGATTACACCTGTTATTGGTTAAAGGGGTTGAGTCGATGATCCAGTAACTATCACAATTTTAACAGCTTTTTAAATGTATATCAAATAGCACCTATAGTCCCTAGAAACTCCAAATAAGACGTTTTTCGTTCCGTTTTATTTCCATTATCGTTTATGAGATTAACAATGATCGTGGTAAATAATTTCTAGAATACATTTTGTGTTATTTGGGTAATTTTAATGAAATATTTTAATGTTTTTTTTATGTATTTTTAGGGCAATATCGGTGTTTTAAAGGTCACAAGTGTATTTTTTCAGAATATAGGATATTTACTAGGATCTTAATGCGTATTAAAATAAATATATTTTTGAAAATATTGCGAGAGAATTTTTTTTGTTTAGAGTTTTGCAATCTTAGCTTTTTTTTTTTTTTTTTTTTTTGTCTATAAATATGGCCACGTTAATGGCACGGTTGCTAAAAAGACGACTTTTGCATTTGTATGTTTCGTTTTCTCTTGAGTTGCACGTCAGTTTTGAAAGTTTTTTGCCCCGAAAATCGCTCGTGAAATGCAGACGCGCGTATATAATGTTTTCCAGACAAAAATAATTAATGCTCATAAACAATATTCGTGTTCCCAGTGATGAGATCACTGCACTACGAGACGGAAAGCTCGCGATAAACCGTTTTGAGAAAAGAAAGGTAAAAGATACGAAGTAGAAAAAAAGTATTTATAGGTATGTTGTTATAAGTTATAACGAGTTTTAGAAACTAGAAACCGTATTATAGGTACGCCATCGCAGAGATTATGTTAATGACGTACTGTCGAGTTTGTAGTGAGAACAAAATGATTTTTTTTTTTTTTTTTCATCAAAAGTAATTTTTCTCGGATAACAAAACTGAAGTAAATTTTTGCGTCGGTGAACCCGACGGAAAACTCATGTAAGAAATCTTTTCGGGAGATTTTTGATTGATTCGTGGGAACGAAAGTTTTTTGAAGTTTTTTCTGGGCCAATCGCCGAGTTAATTATTCCCACAAGTAGGCTCAAGTGTTTGTGCGGATTTTAGTTCTTCCGGTTAATTGTTTTCATTTTTTTCGGGAAAACTTTGCGAACTTATAATGATTAATACGCGCACGTATTCTCGTTGGAAAACTTTTGGTTAACTTGTGTTTGTTGTTTTTGGATTCTGAGTGGAATAAGAAGCTAATATTTTTAAAATGATTTTTATTTTTTGCTGTAAACACTTTTTTGTATGAAAATATTAGTCCAAAAGTATCAACTGACAACTTTTTGAATCCCAATTCACCTCTATATGGTACTTTTAAGAGGTTATTTTTCAAAATTTCAATAGTTTTCTCAAAATTTAACAAAAAATATAAATAAATAAATAAATTCAGAAACCATATTTTTTTATGTAAACTTTATAAAAATTTAATTATAGATAGACAATAATATTATGAGAAACATTTTTGCACAATAAAATTTTAAAAATGTGAAACTTTTTTTACCTCATTTTTTTTTTTTAACTTTACAGTGATTGTTAAATAAAGTTATCTCGAATAAACTGAAGTTCTGCTCGAAATCGTCTCATCGAAAAAATGATTTATTGTTTCTTTAAAAGTTATTACACCCACAACAGTATCTCACTCGAGGAGTGAAGATGACCCAAGTTGCGAACTAGGTTCTTTTTTCAGTATATGTATATTTCGAAGTCAATGAATTTCCATTATTGCAATAGTCCACCAAAACACGAAATGTTAACCTTGATCGTGATCGAGATTGATTCGAGTGCATACTTATGTAAGGGGTTCGTCGAATCTGAACAGCATTAATAATACATGTAGTAATAAATAATTTATTCGATATACTTTTTGATTTAAAATTTTTGAAATGAATTTAGAAATCATTTGGCTACCATTAGATTAATTATAATCGTAAAATGAATTAACCAGTTTTTTTTTTTTAGAAAGTAAAGTATACAATATGCATGAATAAAGAATTTTAAAATTTTTTAAAAAGTATCAATTTAGATTCATTATTTTATTTTTTGTTTTTCAAAATAATTTTTTTATATGTTTAAATTTAATCTATAATAAGTAGTTTAAAAATTATACTTTTGTCACGATTCTAAAACATAAATATATATGCAATAAATACTTATTTATTTAAAAATATTATGAAAAATATTTTTGTTCTGTATTTTATTTTCTTAAATATGGTCACCCTACACTATAAGCACTTTGTTTTTGTTATTTTACATTAAATATATTAAATTGAATAAAAATAAAAAATAATTGTCATAAATATGGTTTGGTGGTGAGGGGAGGACATTGAATTGATATTTCTCGCTTGATCATTACTTGAAATATTTAGAGGTGTCTGAAAGGAGAATTTTCATTATATTCGAAATTCATATTTTTTTTTATCTTTCTGAGCACGATTGTTATCGTAACGAATTCTGATTGTTTTGTGATCGTGTGTGTACGTGTTAGAATACTTAAAAAAAAAAAAAATCCTATTTAAAATCGATGAAGTGGCTTTGTAAATATTTATTGGAAAACGATCTTCTCTCAGTATTTACATAATAGTATAGTGACCTATTGAAATTTCGAATTAAATTCTTAGCCTTACTGGTTACTATTGCGTCTATGGTGTCTTTTTCAAAATGATAATTCATAAAAAATAGCAATAAATATTATTATTTTGTTGTCGATTATCGAACGCTAAAAAACTACGTACACATATAATCAGTGTTGAGCATTATCAGATAAATAATTTAGTGCATTTTATCTTTTACCGGAATAGATCGTAAAATGTTTATTTGATGCATTATCTAAGATAAATAATTGTGTCAAACTCATCTGTATTATTATTAGAATAATTATATAAAACTAAATTATCTGGGAAAATAAATTCCATTTTTTTTTTTTTTAAGTGATAATATTAATATTACTTACGTTAATTACCATTGAATACAGTTATGTCAGATTGACAAACTTATACTTATATAATAATATAAATTTGACACACATTTTCAAAAATATTAATGGACTTTTCAGCAGTCTAAAAATAAACATTTACTGTTTACTGTGCAATTTTTGCGAATAACATTTTTCTAACCATCAATTTTCTATTTTAATGCAATTCTTCTCTTAAAGTATTGATTTTTTTGAACTATTAATCAACATGATAATAAGAGTTATCTCTATCTAAATGAAAATATTATGTTCAATTATTTTCATCTTTATCTAAATTATTTGCTTTGGTTATCTTTGCTCAGCACTGAATATAATTAATGGGTTTGTTCATTCAGAAGCTAGAAAATAATTCTAAGATAATATGACATCGAATCGTAAAATTTTGTATTCTCTGAAAGTTTCTAATAATGTATAATAATAAAAACATAAGCTTCTTCACTAACGTTCAGAATCTAAAAAAAAAAGGGTATTTTCCCCCTAAACTCTGTGTGCATTAAACGAGTCTTCATTTAATTTTATTCACATAAAACTGTGTAATATATTTTGTTCGTTAATGATAATAATATGTAAAAACATAAAAATAATGACTTTACACGGAAACAATATTGCATGGCATAGATGCGTATAACATAGCGTACGGCGTAGTATACAGGGTGTCCTAGAGCAATTTGGCAAATGTAATAACTATTTTGTTCTATTAATTTTGTTCTATTTGACTCTTTTTTAAAAAAAAAAAAAATATTATTACAGCATTACATTAAAGCAATAACATATTTTTTCTTTTTTTAGGTCTCACGTTTTTAAATTTTAAATTTAATACAAGAATTTTAGAAAAAATTCAAAACAGCCAATTTGTGAATCTAATTTTTAGGAAAATATTGGTGCTAAAATGTCTAATAAAGTTTAATCCGTTCAATTTCTACGATTATTTTAAGTTTGCGAATAATTTAATAATATTGTTAAATTTAAGTAATAAATATTGACCAAATTACTATTTTTTTTTATTAAAATTTTAAATTAAAACTTATAATCAGGTTTACATAATGGCTTCTATGAATTTTTAATGTATAATAAAATTTTAAAACAAAAAAAAAAAAAAAAAAAAAAAAAATGTATGTATTAATAATTTCCAAAAAAACAAAAAAAGTTAACAATTATTAAAAGAATTAAAAGAACAAAAGTTATTGCATTAATCAAGTGGGACACCCTGTATTTTGTCTGAAACGCCGAGGTAACAGTTATCCCCTTTAGTTACCGAGCTAAATCATGTAGTATCAAACCCCTACGTAATTTTCCGTACTCGTTAAAGTATGATGTGCAGATTTATAAACATATCACGTTACACATTACGTTCGCATTCGTTATCGACACGTTCGTTTGTCAAATAAAAATCACACATGGGTGTTCGGAGATTCGAGAAAAACGCGAACAACTTGCCATACGCTTGAAAAATAAATAAATAAATGGTGTGCGTCAGATGCTGATAAACGGTTAACATAAAACGCACATATTCGTCTGTTTGAATTATAAAACGTTTATATGTAAATGCATTTTTTTTATTTATTATAATCTATTATCTATTTTAAATGTGATGAGAAATGTATCCGATTTTGATCATTGCCAATTGAATATTACATTTTTTTTTTTTCATATTTTAACGTTTTCCCCCACATTTCGTATAATATTATAATACATATTTGTAATTTTATTGAGCATATTTAGCATATTTTTTATTTATAGCTCTTATATTCTTCCGTCTTATATTTTTACGTTTTCTCGTTTAGATCCACATAAATCTGACGTATTACTTATGTCAGATATTACATTTATCCATTTATATCGATATAAAATGATTATCGATGTAAACGAGGTGAATATGCATCAATGTCAAATAAAAATATAATTTTTACATTGTTCTAAAATATAAGTTAATATTTTGTAGATTGAGAATATTTTTGATAAAAATCAAGGGTGTCCGTAGGAATTTATCAAGGGAGGGGTAAATATTTTTATTCTTTGGTTTCATTATAAGTATTTGATTAGTATATAGTTTGACTCTTTTTTTTGTTTTGTTTTTTTTCATATAGTTAGATACCCAGTACAAAAATTATTTATGAATTCATTAGAGATAGTTAAAACTTTACCTTATAATCAGCAGCATTAGTTTTTCATTGGTTCAAAATTCATTGATAGGTACCAATATATTTTTAAATTGACAAATGCATTTTTTTTTTTTTTTTTTTTGAACACATAAAATATTAGGTACTAATTACTTCTGTTTTTTTAATTTTATTTATAAAATATAATATTCCTAAATTCTATGAAGTAAAAATAAACAACAACCATAACATTTTGAAATTAACTTAATTACTTAATTTCTTAAAAAATCAAATAAACAAAACACAACTTTATTTATTAGAAATACAATTATAATAAACAATTTTGTTTAAAACTGTACTTAATAGTCTCAAAATTATAATATCGTGTACAGATACCACAAATCATTCTATGGAAAATACCATTCTTTGAACATTTATTATTTTTATCAAAAAAGTAACATAGTTGACACTGTACTTAGCCACACCATTAAACATCTCATAAATTTATAAAAGCAATGTTCTTAGTTTTGGGGTTCATTTTGGAGTCAAAATCAATATGTAACAAAAATTATAATTATTTTTTTTTTAAATTTGAAAAATACTTATTTTAAGTTATTTTAAGAAATGTTATAATTACAAATTGAATAAAGGCAATTACCTTAAAAACTCCAAGGGGGGGGAACTACTTGCCCCTTCCTACGGACGCCCTTGATGAGATTAAAAAAAACGGACATACTTCGCACAATGGAGGTTCTTCGCATGACGGGTGGGATTCTCTTGACGGGTGTATTGAATTTTAAAGAAACGATAAATCATTTCTTCAATAAAACGATTCTGAACGAAGAAAGTTAATAATATTAAAAATAAACGAGAAAAAAAATGTTAGAAAAATGTCCAAAATTTTTTTTTCACATTTTCAAAATTTTTTTGCGCCAAAATCTTTTTTATATGATTTTCTATCCATGTTTAAATTTTCATATATTTCGGATCAAAAAATTATGGTTTTCGAGTCGTTTGTGTCAAATTTTGGGTAGTTA
>JAIPRM010013783.1:0-11173 GCA_025469315.1 Stegophylla sp. TES_Ste_2020
AATTTAAGTCTTCTTTTACATAATATTTTTCTCGAATTTTAAATAATATTATGTCTACAAAGTTTGACCTCCTCTTTTTGGGAATTACTGTAATTATTATGAACATATACAATAATCACCGTCCGTTAAGTTACTCGGTTAACACGCGCGTCAACATAAAAATATAAATTACACGTTACAACAGTTTCCACAGACTTTATTCTGCGACGTGCTTGGGATGCGTGTACACATTGTTGGGGAGGCGCAAGCAGTGCTCGCAGAGTAAAAATTTCAATTAATGTATTGAAAAAAAATTAAAAATTAATAACGACCGTTACATTTTAAGTATGGATAAAAATTACAATTAATGCTCGTTATTATTATTTCATACTTATTTCTTACTATATTATACATATAATTTTATTATTTACTAATAATAATTCATCCATTATATTGCTTGCTGTTCTCTTCTTTTTTTTTTTTTTTTTTTTTGTTGATATTTTATATAATTACTATCGTCAATCAAAAGTTGTCGTTCCCAAAAAGTGTAATTTATTTGTAAAGTATACGACAAAAGTGATAAATTTTTTTCGTCCATGAGGAAGGGGCGGGGGGACGTGAGATTTTCGAAAATCTCTAAAAGGTAGGCGTTGAATACAAAAGGGGTTGGGAACCACTGATCTAGGGGTTCATGTGCATGAACACCTCTTAACATTTTCCCAGATAATTCGGTTTTCTTCCCGTAATTAAATAAAAATAAAATAAAAAAAAATTGTCGTTTTTATTCGTATAATAAAAAGACAGCAAATAAAAAAGCAAGTCATTCGAGTACATAATTTTTTACGAGTTGTGGTCGTAAAATTCGACAACATTTCTCCGTTTTTAGAGCTGAAGTAAATTTATTTTATGGCCACTCCTCGGAAACTCTGTGAATAAAAACAGCAAAGTTTGAAAACCACCACTACAATCAGGATTGTTATGTTTGGACACGTTGTTTAAAACGCGTTTAAAACGTTCCAATAAAAACGTATTATCGGTTTTGTTTAAAACACACATCGTTAAAAACCGTGCATTTGCAACAATTTTTTCGGTCAATTTTATATTAAAAATAATCGTTATATTTCTAAAAATTATAATAATAACACGATGAATTAATGATTGATAAAAAATAATACCTATATAATATAATATACCTATAAATACATTGTAAAATTTATAGAATCTTTCGATTATATTTCAAATAAAATTTATGTATAATATAATATATTATATTCAATACACTCAATACTGTTAACGCAATGCATCGTTTACCTAGAATCATTATAATATTGGATTAATGGATTAATAAAGATTATTAGGTAAAATTAAACATTAATACACAAATAAGCAAAAGAAAAATAAATGTGTATACCTAAGTCTTTCAAAATAAACGATTTTTCAATAACGTTTTCATAATTCATTCCATAACGAGTGACAATACTTTTATACACCATGACAGTTTAATGTTTCGTACAATTACGCAGACAGCAAAAGTTCAAATAATACGATTAATACAAAGTAAAAACGATTTGAAGTATGCCATTATAATATGTGTAATACGCATGTTGTCACTGACAAGGAAAACTGACAAATATAACGCAGAAGGTCAAAAGACTAAGCTTTTCGTTTTTAATGTTTTAAAAATGTATTCTTAATTGAATAATGATTAATACAATTTTAAAACCCCAAAAAGTTCTTCGGCAACACGTCAAAATACATTTTACAACGTTTATTATCAAAAATCACTAATTGACTGTTGTGACTACTAATTAATAATAGCCCATAGGCATTCGCTGTAGAAGTTTGTTAGTTTGAAAACTGTTTAAAAAATATATATATATTAACGTGTTTTTTAATAATATGTAAAGAAAACATCTTCAAAAAAAACGTTTTAAACGGGTTTTTTTTTTTTTTTTAACTTGTTTTTTTCCCAATCCTGGCAACGCTACTTGAAATACATGTGGGATCACGACGTTGAGCCGACAGGACGTCGGACCGACCGACATTGAGCCGACTGCTGTACATATTAGGCCGACACGCAATTTATTATTGTATTACGTTATGAAATATAATCCTTCAAGTTTATTTTCTGTTACAATATGAGAGATAATAATAATATGTACTTATTGTTTGATATGTTTTTTATATTTCAAACAATAATATTTCTTTGATAATGGTTATAATATGAAATATTATTAGATACATTGAAAGGTGGAATGATGTTATCGCACCCTTCATAATAGTTTGTATAATATTTTATATTATATAGTATACGTATTACTGAGAAATTAAAAAATTGATTTGTTCATAATGCCAATTAATTTTGTGTGCTTATTTTTCTTTTTCGTTTTATTACCATACACATCGCTTGAAAACAACTCACGTTATTGAATAATATACTATGATATAGTTTAAACAAAAGTGTGTACTTCGCTCGCCGGATGGAATTCTCTTGACGGGTGTATTGAATTTTAAAGAAACGGTAAATCATTTCTTCAATAAAACGATTCTGAACGAAGAAAAGTTAATAATGTAAAAAATAAATGAGAAGAAAAAATGTCCAAAATTTTTTTTTCACATTTCCAAAATTTTCTCGCGCCAAAATCTTTCTCGTATTATTTTCTATCTATCAAAAAATGATGGTTTCCGACTCCTTTTTGTCAAATTTTGTGTAGTCTTTTCCAAAGAAAAATTTGAAGAATTGAGAAATTCAAAAAATGACCTCTTTAAAATACCGTCTAGAGACAAATCCGGTTTCATTTCAAATTCAATCATATTTTTAACCATTCGCGTTATATTTACATTCTTTTGAAACGAAAACTCTGAAAAAATACAAAAACGAAATCGTAAAATATCAATAAAAGTGTTAACATACTAAAATATATTTCGGTATTATTTCAGATGCTAAAACGAGGCGGTCGAATCGATGTTGTTTTAATTTGTACATTCCGAAAAACTTTTTAGAAGGTACAGAGCGAATTTTTTAATATTGATATTGAAAAATACTTACGTCATGTATGGTTGGAAACCCGACTACCGTACAAAATTGGATGCGAATTGATAAATTACTCTTTTTTTTGGATAAAAACTCTCGAGTGATGGATACCTACACATAATTTTGACGCGCACAAAATATGTATAATACGTCTAGACGCGTGCAACGTAATTTTGATGTATTCAAAAGAATCTAATCCTTTTTACTAATATTTCATATTGAACGGATAAATTAAAATCCGAAAATTCCAAATTGAACGTACAAGAGCGGACGAATGTAATTATGCAAATGTAATATGAGATCAGTGGCGGACGCAGATAGGGGTGGTTTCGGGGGTTCAAACGCCTCCCGAAAATTATTCGATAAATTATTATTTAAAAAGTGAAAATTAATTTACATATAAAAAAACCAGACATGCTTTGAACCATGCAGGATGGGACACGTACTTTTTTTAGTAGGTGTGTGTCGAATTTCAAAAGCAACGATAAATAATCTCTTCGATCAAACGATTCTAAGCGGAGCTTTTGCTAATTATATACACACTATTACACATTATCAATTTCATATTCGGTTCGTGTTGAATAATTGTTATTTTAATTATTTATAAATATAATAATTTATATTTAATTAGGTATTTGCATTTTAATTAAAAAATAAAATTTTGGCAAAAATCATTATTTTTACGTAAAAATTACCAGTTTTATACAAATTCTGATTTCGGACAAATGTAAAAAAAAAAAAAAAAATGGTTGACTTGAGTAATACTTAAGAGTATAATGAAAATAATATCAAATTTTAACATAATACACCAAGTTCGAATCGCCGTGGTAAGGTCTAACATGGTCTGCGATTGTCTGTCGAAAACTTCAATGGCACACAAAATAGAAAAAAATATCCACACGAATATTAAGTTTAAACAATCGTTCCACCAGAGTGAAGACGCGATTATTGTACACGTTAAAGTAGGTGAAAAATTTAATTGTTATTCATTTTCAAAAACCTTCGATCTCGCGTTTTCGAGTAAAACATAAAAATATAATTTAATACCGTCAGTTGTAAAATTGATAACGTTTATCGTGCACAATATTGATTATAATATTGTGTATCTAGCGCATATAGGAATATAATAAAATAAGGAATATAATTTGGAGGGGCCATTGAAGCGATCAAATGGAATACGCTAAGAGTGACCAGTTTGAGAAAAATAAATTTTTTTTATTTGGTTGGTACCACTTTGAATTTTCACATACAAAAACAATAACATTAATTTTATTGACTATGATTACCGCGATATACTGGATACCCAACGACACACGATAAGGGACTCCCAAGCCGAATTTCCAAGTGTAATGGTATACTAGCGCTCCAAGGGGATTTAATGTTTACTAATGGATGATTGTGGTACTTGGTCGATAGCAAGGTAGTTGTAATACTAGGGTACCTTGGTAGATAGGTATTAGGTAAGTAGTAATAAAGAAAAATAAATGCTCATTGTATTGTATTGTTTAATTGGTAGGTGATTGTATATTTTTATCAAATAATAGGTGCATAATAATATTATAATACTTTACATAAACAATTAATGTATTGTTATATATTAATTATATTGCACGTATACATTTTAATAATATAAATAATTCAAAATTAATTACAAATTTCATAAAATACTTACAATTTTCAAACTAGGTATAAGTACATCATTAAATTAGCTAACAAATCATGATTTAACCAATTTAGATTTTTTTTTTTTTTTTTTCGTTTTATTTTGTTCATTATGTGTTTTGATTCACCAAGTAAGAGAATACTGTCTCATTCACATAGTTATATAATATGAAAAAATATTTTCACAATCAATCTGGATTTAGATTTTAATGTGAAACCTAAAGGTTCATTCCAAGCTTTCCATAAATTTAAATCCTTATAGGTACACCAAAAGCACTTTTTTTTTTTCTTTTAGAGTCACAAAAAGGAACACAACAACTTATTTTCGTTTTTAGAAAAATAACGTTTAAAATAAATGAAAAATAAGGAAATCTACTATCATACAATATTAATAATTAGTAATTATGGCGTAAAAATAATAATACATTCTATTTCAATGTACATTATATTATATTATTGACCATTGAATATTGTATTTGTACATTCCTAATACCACAAATTACAATATTATTATAATATTATAATCCATGCCTAATACCATCGAATTCGGTGGTATATCATCTTGCCACTAATAATATGGTTATAACTAGCGCTAGGTGTACTTTGCAACAGCTGTTCTGACGAGTCATTTTGGGTTCCAGAAAAATTGTTGTTTATTATGGGTCGTCGGGTATCCAGTATATTATCATATTCGTGACACTTACTACTACGAAACAATATTAATTTTAAAGTACGATAACAGTTCCTTATCAGTGATCCGATCGAGAGCAAGAGATACAATAATATTTCGGTACGGTAATTTGATTCTTTTCAAAATCGGTCACTCTAAGCGTCACTCAATTTCAATGCTTCATTTAGCTGGTATACTTATTATGGCCACGGGTCGCTATAACTGATACTGGCATCTTTCTAGTTTCTATTCACGTTGTATTTACTCCAATTCAGTATTTTTTTTTTAGATATTTTACCGAGATAATATTACATTGTTATTTATTTGTACAATTATTTCATTTGACATATTTGTACCCGTATTTTACAATAATATGATTTTGCACCACTGTACTTAATTCAATTTACGATATCATTGTTTTTCGTACTGCAACGGAGAACAATAGTGTCCCCGTGTATTAAATAAAAAAGTTTTCTCCCCCCCCCCCGTACTCGTTTTTAATCAAAACGTATCTGTGTTGTTTGTCACCGAGAAAGAATAATTGCGTTTGAAACAATTTGACCGAATCTACGAATCTGTAACGTCGGAGAATATATTATTATTATATAATTAATAGATAAATAACAAAGATTAAAAAAAAGTTTTTACGAGACATCGAGCGGGAAAGTAATATTAAATTCTCTATTTTGTGTTTTTATTATTCGTTTTCGGATTAGCACTTTTATTTTCACTTTTATTTTACCCTCCCCCCCCCCGCAGTGGAGTAACGATAAAATTTACCCCCTACCCTGCATAGTAATTCTAGCGTTATGAATAACTATCGATTTTGGCACATTTTAGATTCCGAGCGAAGCGAGGATGTTTGTGTATTTACAGTAGTGTTTATTATTATTATTTTTTAAGTTTATTCAATTTTACTTAGAAATTATAAAGTTTATTATTTTTACAAAAGATTTTTTTCAGCCTGCATTTTTATATTCCACTATTGATTGAGAAAAAGAAAAAAGAATTGATGATCAAAATTTTACATATTATACATTTTTTTTTCACCAAAATATTTTCTTATTATAGTCTACCTATACCTATATTCAAATGTTCATACAGGTTGGATTAAAAAAAAAAAAAAAAGAGCAGTTTTAAAAGCATTTTCGTCAAATATTAAGTAGTTTTTCTCAAATTCTGGAAAAACTGCTGAGAATTTTGAAAAATTACATATGAATAGTACCATTTAGACTCTAGAAGTGAATTCTGATTCGAAAAGTCGTTTTTCTGGTCGAAAAAAAAAAAATTAAAAAAGCCGGACATACTTCGCACGTCGAGTGGGATTCTCTTGACGGGTGTATTGAGTTTTAAAGAAACGATTAATCATTTCTTCAACAAAACGAATCTGAACGAAGAAAGTTAATAACATAAAAAATAAATGAGAAAAAAAAATGTTAGAAATATGTCCAAAAGTTTTTTTTTCTCACATTTCCAAAATTTTCTCGCGCCCGAAATCTTTCGCGTATTATTTTCTATGAGAAATTCAAAAAATGACCTCTGTTAAGTACAATCTAGAAGCGAATCCGGTTTCAAAAAGTTGCCGATCGAAACTTTCGGACAAGTATTTCCATACGAAAAGTTGTACACAGAAGAAAACTAAAATAAACATCATTGTAAAAACACTAGCATCTCTCTACTTCGTTCAGAATTAAAAAAAAAAAATAAAATAAAAATACATTAATATAATAAAATAACACGACACGGAGAACAGTGGGCAATTTATTTTCTCAAATTGTACGCAAAAATGTTGATGAGAGGATTATTAAAGGTATATAGCGCGCGCACACAGAATCTTTGTCCCGACACGTCGTCGCGTGAATTTAATTGATTTTTATTGCGTGTTTAAATAGCGTGTAAACGCAATCAACACGTAATCCGATTACGGAAACACGATTATACGCTCGCTGCTGTCGTTATAAACGAAAATCGTTTCACTCTCGCGTTTTGTCACAAAACGCGATAATATTAATATAACATTCGTATTTTGTTTTAATTTATTATTATTGTCGTGTTTGGTTTTGGGAATGATTGTACAAAAACAACATTGCCCCCTCCCCATCTTACCATCGAGTAAATATCGTAATATTGGGAATCGATACCGTTTTGTGTTTTATATTTATAAGGTCGCGGGGTTTTTCGATCAAACAATGTTGTGTCAACACCGCGGTGTACGGACATTCCGTTTAAAATAATATTTTGATATTAAATGTCTTCAAAACTCCCTTTTGGGGGCGGCTCCGTCCTGCACGGACTTGTAGTAGAATAAAAGTGCGTGTATAATAATATAAAAGTATAGACGAGACGAGATGGCCGGATATTCGGTCAGCGCCTCGGGTCAGATACTCTTGTTGGGTGTGTAGAATTTCAAAGAAACGATAAATCATTTCTTCCGTTATGCGATTCTGAACGATGTAAGTTGACAATAATAATAATAATAATAATAATAAGTATAACCGTCATTTTCAACACACCGACCAAGAGTATCTGACCCGGGGGTAGTGGAGAATATCCGTGGTGCGTAGTATATGTCCCGCTTTCTTGTCTATACTTTACTTCACTCCACTTCACTTTAATTTTTTTTTATCTAATAAATAAAGAAAACGGGAACTAATGTAATTAGAAAAGAGTGATGGTTTCCGAGTCGTTTTTGATAAATTTTGGGGTAGTTTTTTCCAGAAAAAAAAAAAAAAAATTGAAGAATCGAGAAATTCAAAAAATGACCTCTTTAGAGTATCATCTAGAGGCGAATCCGGTTTCAAAAAAAAAAAAAAAATGCTAATCGAAACTTTTGGACAAGTATTTCCGTACGAAAAGTTGTAGACAGGAAAAAAAAATAATCTTCATTGTAAAAACACTAGCTTCACTCACTTCGTTCAAAATTTGAAAATTATAAATACAAAACAAAAGTTATTGCATTCGTCAAATCGTAATGGGACACTCTGTATAATATACAGTTATATCGGTAGGAAAGACAGAGTCGAAAAAAAAAATCCGTACAGACATTGACATCGTCGCGCCAATAAAATGGTGTATCGATACAATGTTTTAATAATAATTATTATTAATCACGGTTATTAGTCATTACGTAAGCTGCGTAATAGCTAACTATACTTCATTTATCGCGTAGGACGAATGGACAGAAAATAAAAAAAATTATGCGCCGTGAAATATCGCTCCTCTTTTTACGATTGCGTAAAAAATGACATCGGGCAAATTATAACCTTATATCAGGTATATTATGACACACATTGACGGTTACGCGCGCACACCGTGTCGTAATAATAAAATTATTCGATAAAATTCAAAATTCATTCGAATTCTGTCTTTTAACACTCCTGCAGGTAATCGAATTATGCGTACTGTAAATAAATTTTGAAATAGATATATTTAACTCAAATTCGTTCTTATCATTTAAGAATCATTTACGCGATTGCATATTACATAGTTAATTTTTCGTTTGTTAAATATTAAGTTTACTACATTTCGTTAGAAGTCAAAGTTTGTTTTTGTTTATGTTTTTTTTTTTTTTTTTTTTTTTTTATCATATTAGTGTTATTAATTATTATTAGATCTTATTATAATTTCTTCTTGTAGGCATATTATTATGTTAATATCATATCATCGCTAATTAACTGCATTCTGTATTGTATAATTAAATGTGCTCCATGTATCATTAAATGTTCCAATAAATGAAAATGTATATCAATGTAACTGATTGCTCGGAGGTCGCTCAGACTCTCTTATAAGCAGTGTGTTCGAATTGGAAAAATAGAAGAAGAGGTGCTCTGGGGCTTTCGATAAATAATAAGCGTATCCGGAAACTATATACTATTCATATTATGCTATAAAAAAATAAAATTAGCAAGGATACTCTTGAAATCGTTTTGAAACAGCAGAGGAGCTCCGTCCCCCTGCGCGCTCCCCCCCCCAATTTCGAGCACTGCTCTCAAGGGATGACGTGAGATCGGTAATTATTGATATATTTAAACGTGCATTTAATCATTATTATTATTATTATTATTATTATTATTTTATCTTTACCGATCGTTCAACGTGTGTGTCCAATAGGGTTTAAACCGAAAAAGAGATTTTAGGGTTTTTTTGTAAATTGAAAAAGTCGGTGGAGTAAAATACGTCGGGAATCACTAGCGTTTAAATAAACCCGATCCTTTGGTACGTGCTTAGAATTGCCATAAACCAAATTCACGCTGTATTTCATGGTTGGTAAAAAAATATTGAACATCGATACAAGGCCATAATCGATATTAATGACATACGAGGACAGAAAATTGTGGTAAGTATATCAAAACCAGCCATCCAACGATGTTTATTAATTCAAATCAAGCCATAATTGAACACGTGTTTTTATCTGCTCTGGTAATAGTACTCGAATTTTTTCAGTTTTCATGAAATCAAGCATTAACTATAATTAAGTTCTATTTGGTTATTATTTTTTACTATTAGGTAATTATATACATAAAATTTTGTATTTCTTAAATTTTCTAGTGTTTGTTTAAAATATCATCTACCTCAGTGTTCCTCAACCTGGGGGTCGCGCGACCCCCTTGGTGGTCGCTAAATAATTATTTACGGTCGCCAACGTTTAAATGAATACAGAATATAACAAGGGGGTAATATAAATCCATCCTAAAATTAGATGAAAATATGCTCATTGTATCATATATTATTGTTAATGAAGAACAATATTATTTGAATCGACTTCAGAATAAATATTACAACAGATTTATAAAAACATCAATATTATATTATCTTTATTTTGGTTAAAAATTAATATGAGTATCTCAACTCAAATGAAGCTTAGAAACACTAAAAACCTTTGGTCCATTGTTTTCAACTAATTATTTATGTGAAATAACAGTTTCTCCTTTGACTATCTCATAATATAAATTGAATGGGAATACTGACTGAATTTTTTTTTTTTTAATAAATTCTATTAAACCAAAGATTGAAAAAATCATTTCAGATCAACAACAACGACTAACTACCGAGCCATATTAATTTATAAATAGTATTTGAATTGTTTTACATGTATTTTAATTTACAACAAAGTATGTAAGTAAAATGGATGCTTTATATTTCTTTAAAATCATATTTATTGTATTTATTATTTAATAATACTATTGCGATTCTATAATATGCTACGTAATAATCTATACTTAAATTTCAAATATATATATTTAGGGGTCGCTAAAAATTGGATACATAATTTTGGGAGTTGACACGGTAAAAAGGTTGAGAAACTCTGTTATAAAGTATAACTAGGTATATTTTATTGTATACAATATTAATGTATACACAAAAAAGTGGTATGCTGTGCGATAATATTAAATAGAGATGGTTATATGAACAGTTTAAATATATTAATACAAATAGTAAAATTTACTATTGATAAACTAGAAAAAAGTGAAAATGTAAAATTACTTAATATTCATCTAACAGAATCAATATTGATTGTCTATCTGATCAGTTAAAAACATAATACGTAGTATTTTAAACTCTGAAAAGTCTCCTGAAAATACAAAAAAGCCGGACATACTTCGCACGATGGGTGTATTTCGCACGACGGGTGGCATTCTCTTGACGGGCGTATTAAATTTTAAAGAAAAGATAAATCATTTCTTCAGTAAAACGATTCTGAACGAAGGAAGTTAATAATAAAAAAAAAAAAAAATTTTCAAAAAATGTCTAAAATTTTTTTCACATTTTCAAAATTTTCTTGCGCCAAAATCTTTTTTATAGGATTTTCTTTCTATGTTTAAATTTTC
>JAIPRM010013784.1:0-11173 GCA_025469315.1 Stegophylla sp. TES_Ste_2020
AATTGAAGAATTGAGAAATTCAAAAAATGACCTCTCTAAAGTACAATCTAGAGGAAAATCCGGTTTCAAAAAGTTATTGATTGAAACTTTTGGACAAGTATTTCTATACGAAAAGTTGTACACATAAAAAAAAATAAACATCATTGTTAAAAACACTAGCTTCTTCACTTCGTTCAGAATCTAAAATAGAACTCATTTACAATGTATGTATTTAAATTTTTATTCTTCCAGTCATTTACTTTCCTTCAACCGTGCAGATACAAAGAAATTCAGAGCAACGAGATTTTTTCACGTCAAGTCACAGTTAAGTATTGTTAAGTCATTCAAGTAATTTCAAAACTTATGTGAATATTAAGTACTTTATTTTAATGAATCAAGATACTTTTTGAGAGTATTTTCGATAACACTGACTATGAAAGTATCATAGTAACTGACGAGTTCGCTTCGAGAAAATATCTTTATAAAATTGTGTAGGCTTATTTTAAAGAACTTGTAATATTTATAGAAGTGTGGGAAGTATTTATCTGATTTTATTATATTCTCGACGTTATTATAGTACATTTTAATTGTTTGTGTGTATCAAATTCATTAACTTGGTACAGATACTTAAGTGATATTTTGTATATCACATCATTAACTTATCAACAACTAACTTTATTCTTATTTTATTTTTCGTTATTTTAGTTCTCCCCCCCCCTGTCCGTATTCGTCTGAACGAATAAATAATTAATTTAAAACGAAATTACCGAATCCGATTAATATCGCTACTATCAATTAATATACAGATTTTATTACACGATTTTGATTCGTTTTCAGACTGCTACAACATATTATTATTATTATTATTATTATAAATAATAGTCGATAAAATCGAACTTAAATATCTGTGAATAATTTCCTACGGAAATACCGAACAATATTATATATTTGGGATGTGATATTTTAGAGAACCATAACGTTTAATCGTTTTCAAGAAATCATATTCCGCTTTGGAGTGATCGCGCGACGCGGGATGCGATTAAAATATATGAGAAGTACTTTGCAATAAAAAATAACGACCAGTAAAACAACACTGTTCCGTGCACAATCGGTTTTCGAACGCGATTCACTTCTGCAAGAGTCCGTAACGTTCGTGTAATACATAACGTCCGTTATCCATAATGCCCTTCGGTAAGCGATTATTTCCGAATTTGTAATTTTATCCGCACATTCGCGGCGGCGCTAAATAGGTGTTTTCGGTCCGAGTGCATCTCTATAATTGTTGTTTCGCCTGCCGTCGAAGACCGGAAGTAACCTTTTAGATTCCGAACGAAGTGAACAAGCTAGTGTGTTTTTACAATGATGTTTAATTTTTTTTTTTTTTTCTGTGTACAACTTTCCGTATGGAAACACTCGTTCAAACGTTTCGATCAGTAACTTTTTGAAACCGGATTTGCCTATAGATTGTACTTTAGAGAGGTCATTTTTTGAATTTTTTTTTTTTTTGTGTTTTAGAAAAAACTACTCAAAATTTGACATAAACGACTAGGAAACCATCATTTTTTGATCCGAACTACGCGAAAATTTAAACATAGATAGAAAATCATTTAAGAAAATTTTGGCGCAAGAAAATTTTGAAAATGTAAAGAAAAAATTTTGAATATTTTTCCAACATTCTTTTTCTTGTTTATTTTTGATACGATTATTAACTTCCTTCGTTCAGAATCGTTTTGTTGAAGAAATGATTTATCGTTTCTTTAAAATTCAATACACCCGTCAAATGAGAATCCCATCCGTCGTGCGAAGAACACCCATCGTGCTAAGTATGTCTCCGGCTTTTTTTTCGTATATATTATTGTAATTTATCATACTCGATTAGAATTAATATATTTATTTATTGTGATTTATTATTTTTACAGATAAGCGTTCGAGTATTTTTGTCGGAACACTACCACGGAATAATTGTCAAAAATTTCATACAGCAAATAATTGAAGAAGAAAAATTTTCAAAAACAAGATTTAGTACCCAAAAAATTGACGAGAAAAATTTTTAAATAAAATTTAGTATTTTTGGAATAAATACGTAATTTTGGAATTATTTTGTTTTTTTTTTTTTTTTTTTAATTTTTATAAAATACAATTTTCGATAGGTGTTGTGGCGGTTACAAAAAAACTTTGGATGCATTTATCGGAGAATGGGGGGGGGGTGAGATTCATAAAACCAAAATTCTCCAAAATAATTAAATTTATGATGATATACGTCGCATTATTTCTTACTGTCTTTCTTTCATACACAAACAACAGGTTATCATTTTCTCATATGATAAATTTTACCAAATACGAATTTACTTTTCGTCTCCAGTTTTTCTTCTGGCAATTATTTTAAAGTTTGATTTCATTTTAGCTACCTAACTTCTAAATTTAAAATTAATCTATAATTTATATGTATATATATTAAATAAAAGGAAAAAATCTACAACAACTCCTTTCAATCTAATTTTTTGTTCGACTCGATAATAAAACATAACATTTTATGTACTGTATCTTTTACAGCTCCTGGACACCTGTTGTTAGAAAATATGGCCAGTCAAAATATGTCCAGAAAAATTATCTCTAGGAAAAAATATCTCTAATTACAGAATATCTTTGTCAAAATATTTCCGAAAAATATGTATCTGGGAAAAATTTATTCTTATCACAAAACAATCTAATCTCCGGGAAGCCTAGCCAATGAAAGAAAAAAATTACAAACAACAAGATTAAATAATGAATAGAATAGTAAATAGTGATATAGTTTTGATACTTCGAATCCAAAAGTGCAGTATTTAAGATGTATTGGACTTAACACACAATCTTAAACTATAAATTTGAAACTTTTTTAATTTTCAATTAATTTTCAAACCACTTTCAAACCATTGATTAACCATCAACTACCTATTGGTTGATTTTATTTTGATATTGTAAAAATGAAATTGTGTAACGCTATTTTTTTTTTTACCAAATATTTTTGACAAGAGATATTTTTTGCAGTGATATCTATTTAAAATAAATATTAATCGGATATATGTTTTTAATAGAATATATTTTTTTTTTTTCTACAGACATTATAACGAGAGATGTATTGACGGAAATATTTCGACCAGAGACACTTTTTCGGTGATGTTTTAGCCAACGAATGTAAGCTGCAGTCGTTTTATTGTTTTACACCGAAGGACAAATAAAGTGATTTTGTAAAAAAATATACTAGAAATAAATTACAGTGCGCATGCATTTAACTGTCATCTCACCCCGTGAAACTGATCTACGTATCTTCCGTCGCACCTGAATTAAATTTCATATTTTGAAATAATTTGATTAAAATAATTGAGATTTCAATTCGGTTGATTACAAACGTTAACTTATCTAGTTACTAGTCCAAACAGAACGGTATAGATGTGTTCTGTATAATATACACATTTACGTACATTCAACCGTTAGTCACGCATAGCGTTTTGAATTAATATTATAATAATAATAATTATAATCTTCGTTATAAATTAAACGACTAGAAAATTATTTTTAATTTATTCGAAAATTTCAGACGCGGTGCGCGGAAATTATAATAATAATACGCATCTTCAACCACGCGCGCGCATCGAGTACACACACACCTTCCAGTCACGCGGTAATTTATTTTAATTGACAATAATATTATTATTCATGAAATTCCGACAAAATATTTTACATAAATATAATGTATGCATGACTTCCGCATAAAGTCGTATGCACAACACACACACACACACACACACGTGTACAGGGTGATTTTTAAGCGTTCTCACCCCCCCCCCACCATTTTTGGCCGTAAAAATGCAAAATTCGGGATTTTTTTCCTCCCCGGAATGTTCGAGTTACTATAAAACCAATATTTTCCATAACCCCTTTTTTTTCATGTCACCTTAAGGGTGTCCTGTGGAGATACAAAATTTCCCTTTTCAAATGGCTACCCCCTATTTTAATTACGGAATATTATATTCGGATTATTTTTCTGTGAATTTTGATGTACTAAAATTAAAATTTGAACGAGTAGTTAGTTTTTGAATTATTCAAATTTAAATATTAATAGGAAAATTGTCACTTGGGCACATACGTATTTAATTACGTACGTAGTTCGTAATTAATATTATAAATCTACTCAATTAACCTTTAATCAGAAACAATTAGGTAGTCAAAATGTTCATATAGATTATCATGTCGCGTGTATACGAGATTAAATTTTACATTTACAAAACATTAATAATTAATCAGGTCTCATTTACCTATTTTAAGAATGAATTAAAATATGTGCCCAAGTGACAATGTTCCTTAAAATATTTAAATTTGAATAAATTCAAAAACTACACGTTCAGATTTTAATTTCAACACATCAAAATTCACAAATCGTCAATATGATAATCGACTGTACAACAATAATCGATTAACGGTTACCAAAAATCCAATAATCGTCCAGCCCTAGATATTAATGTAATTTTAAACGAAATTATATTGCTCTAGCGGTTCGAGGGGTGTATTCCGGTCGACAGACAATATTAATTTTAGTTTAAAACGAAAAACTCGTTCGCACCGCTGTCACGTGTGCTGTGTATAGTTGTGTATAATAATAATTATACGAGTGTTATGGGATTGGGGGGGGAGGTAATTAGTGGCACGTGTACCATTTATAATATTTGACCCACATTTTCTTTAAATTTCTAATTTATATATTCTTTTATATAGGATATATGATATTATGTAAAATGATATTTTTTATATTAACAATTTAGTATTTAATTATTAAATCGTATCACGTACATGGCACGTGAAACGAACATTACTTTTGAAAAAAAAAAAAAAAAAAATGTATATAATACTGTGTTGTGCGGTTGCCCGTTCAGTCGATACAGACTTGTTAAAATAACACGTGTAATTTCAAATTTAGTTTTCATAATATTTTCAAAACAAGAATACTTCCACACAATCGCCTTTTGCTTTGACATGACTATAAAACGTCCAATTAATTCAACGATTTGTTTTTTTAAAAAGCCGGACATACTTAGCACGATGGGTGAGATTCTCTTGACGGGTGTATTGAATTTTAAAGAAACGATAAATCATTTCTTGAATAAAACGGTTCTGAACGAGAGAAGTTAATAATATAAAAAATAAACGAGAGAAAAAAAATCTTAGAAAAATATCCAAAATCTTTTTTTCACATTTTCAAAATTTTCTTGCGCCAAAATCTTTCTTATATGATCTGTGTTTAAATTTTCATATAGTTCGAATCAAAAAATGATGGTTCCCGAGTCGTTTTTGTCAAATTTTGGGTAGTTTTTTCCAAAAAAAAAAATTGAAGAATTGAGAAATTCAAAAAATAACCTCTTTGAAGTACCATCTAGAGGCAAATCCGGTTTCAAAAAGTTACTCTGATCGAAACTTTTGGACAAGTATTTCTATACGAAAAGTTGTACACAGCAAAAAAAAAAATAAACATCATTGTAAAAACACTAGTTCAGAATCTAAAAAAAAAATCCATGTGTCCGGGAACTCGTCGACGGCCGTTCGACTTTTCATTTCCTACTGTCTGTAGTAGGTGTTCGTTGATCGTATCAGAAATAAATGTGATTCAATTTTCGAACAGCACTACACAACAACCGAAGCTGCGTCCGTAAACGTTTAAATATAATACAACGCGGAATATTTAAATTTATATTGTAATAATAATATATTATTTTATATTCTTAGCAGTTAAAAGTTATAATCAAACAAAACCTATGTCGAAAATAGGCGTAGTCACGGCGTGACACACCCGGAAACAATGAATTTCACACAGCAATACTGTATATCTAATATTTATATTACATATTTTAATACGTTTTATACAGACATTGTCCAATATCACAATATCGTTAAGTATAATTCACACCTCTAGAGTACAAATAACATATTTCAAAAAAAAAAAAAAAATTATTTGATAAAATATGTAATTAAAGATTCCAGGAATTGAACGTTTCAGACATTATATTTGAGGTATACCGTTTGTATTCTCGGGATAAAATATATCGCAACCATAGAATGCAAACGACGCAACTCAAAAACGATATAAATCAGTGGTCTCAAACATGCGGCCCGCAATAAAAATGTATTTCATTCGAAAATGTACTACAAAAAAATTGTAAAAATATTAATGTGTATTTATTTTTGCATTTAAACATCATTACATAACATAATTATTAAAATGATATGACGTTCATAGTGTTTTATTTTTACATAAATCATTCGAAAATTCCCATCGTAAAACTAAAAAAAAAGTAAACAAAGGTAAAATATACCATGTGTTTCTGTGTAGAACGCGAGTGCAAAGCCACAATTTGACTGTGGTGGTCTGTGGCCAGTCGCGCTATTCAGAACAATTTCGAATTAGTGTAAAAGATTAGTTTGTTGGTTAAAATGTCGCGTATTCAACTGGTGAAATGTAAAATTGACTAAGAAAGAGGGTTAAAAAAAAAAAAAAAACGGAGCCATACATACTTTTTTTATTAATTCTATTCATCTTCCTATGATGTACTAGATGTCAGTTTCAAGTGCGACTAAAAAATCAATTTGAATGCCCAATCAATTAAGATTTCTTAGATTATATTTTTAAATTTTATTAAGTTTATTTTCATTATATTTTTTCAACTTCAATTTTGAAATAACTATAAATTATTATTATACCCATAATAAATAATAATAAAAACAAAAAATTGCTTTGTTTATATTTTTATATAAAACTGTAGTAAATATTATAATAAAAGTAACCATGTAATAATGCATATATTTCAGAGAAATGGATATTGTTTTTATATTCGCCTTCATTTTGAATTCGATTTTGAGTATACGAGTAAATTAAAGGACATTTACGTTTCGGCCCGTGGTTAATTTGAGTTTGAGACCACTGGTTTAAATGTTCAATTCCCGATATCTTTAACTACATTTTTCAAATCGTGCCGTTTGTATTCCGGAGATACACGATATATACATGTTTGTAATCAATGATGTGCCGTAGCCTCGTAGATAAAAAAAAATAACCTATGTATGCGTGTTTTAATAATGTAGTGGTAACAGTAATATCGTACACCGATATCAATAAATAATAATATAATTCGTTTTTTTTTTTTTTTTGTCCATACCGATGACACGAGATTTCTATCAAAGTTTGTGGCGACCCCGAGGCGAATAACTTTACGAGTGTAATACCCGTTTGAAAAAAAACGTTCTTAGGTACATAAGGTTTTCGATTAAACTAGTATAATGTTATGATGCACTTAGGTGTGGCGGGCGGCGGCACGGAATTACAATTTTTCTTTGAAAATTCTATTGCAATTTTATGTGCACGATTTTCCCCTACACCCACGCATTGCACGTTATCGCTCGTGGGTCTATTATAGGTAAATACAATTTTTTTTTTTTTTTTTTTTTTATCCATCAGCTCTTCGTTTTATTTAGTTATTATAGCTTTTATACGTGAGCCGCTTGCAGGAAAATCGATTAAATCCGAAAGAAAATCCAACTTATATTATGTCGCGTTGAATTGCGTTGAACCACCCATGACGGCGATAGTGTTCAATAAAATTATGTTTTTAGGTTAAATATTTTATAACTAGGGCTCGGAACTTAATGCTCTTGAAAAGTACTTGATATGCCTGCATTTATGCACTTGAAAGAGTACAAAATTTGTACATTAAAAAACATGCACTTATTATTTTTATTTTTTTTTTACCACGCAAAATTTTCACAATTACAAATATTTTATTAATTAATGCCTATATTGTTAATAATACTCTTAAGTAAGTGGATTTGATGAAGCTTCATAGTTAATCTCAAAAGTATATAAAATAAACTTAAATTTCCAGAAATAAATGTACAAAATGAATTAATGGCTTGAAAAATGTTAAATGACTTAAATGAATTTTCTTTTAAAATGTTTGCATAAAATTATATATATGTATGTATAAAAGCCTAAATAAAAGTTAAAAGAACCATTAAGTATACCCAAAAAAACTTTTTATTTTAATTTATTTAGACACAACTTTGTTCTCACCATAAAAATTTTAATTTTATTGCATTGAATCATTAAACATAACTAAACTAACCTAACCAATTTGAAAAACAGGGTAAGTGGAAATAATACATTGAATACCTAATGAAAACTCTCGAAATGAATTGATTTTGTTTTTAGATTCTGAACGAAGTGAAGAAGCTTGTGTTTTTACAATGACGTTTATTTATTTTTTTTTTTTTTTCTGTGTACAACTTTTCGTAAAGAAATACTTGTCCAAAAGTTTCGATCAGAGTAACTTTTTGAAACCGGATTTGTCTCTAGATTGTACTTTAGAGAGGTCATTTTTTAAATTTTTCAATTCTTCAATTTTTTTTTTTTTTTTGGTAAAAACTAACCAAAATTTGAAAAAAACGACTAGGAAATCATAATTTTTTTATAAGAACTATATAAAAATTTAAACTTAGATACCAAATCATATAAGAAATATTTTGGCACAAGAAAATTTTGAAAATGTGAAAAAAAAATGTTGGACATTTTTCTAACATTTTTTTTTCTTATTTATTTTTTATATTATTTACTTCCCTCGTTCAGAATCGTTTTATTGAAGAAATGATTTATCGTTTGTTTAAAATTAAATACACCCGTCAAGAGAATCCCACCCGTCGTGCGAAGTATGTCCGGCTTTTTTTCATAATTAAATTATTGTCCAACGTGTTTGAACGCATTATACACAGAAACGTGACATATTAAGACGTGGAAACAAAAGCAATTATTAATTAATTATATTACCAAAGATTATTAAAGGTTTAATTTTGTAAACCAATATTCGTTAAATTTGAAGGATTTAAGTATCGGTTTTTTTTTTTTTGTTAACTTTCAGGTAGTTTTTATCCCCAAAAATATTTAGGAATTGAGAAATTGTAAATAAATGTATTTATTAAGACTATATACCTATTATATATTTTAAATGCTATGACGTTATGACAAAATTTTTCGTTGTAGTTTTTAGAAAAAACTAAATGAAACCTTTTTTTAACATCTGCATTGATTGGGGGGACCGAAGGGGGGTGCCTTTCGCTTGGCTATGCCCTTGTGTCCCACTGTACTGAGCACGGAACCGTTTTCATTTTATATAGTTACTATTAAGCGTATTGAATGTGATGGATATTTCTACACTATTCCCAAGTGTGTATACGTTTCAAAACCTCATATTGTATTGTTATCGGTGCGCACGAGTTCCCCAAATCCAACAACAAAACGAATATTTATATTATTTATATAGAATATGTATAATAGTCGTTCAATAATAATAATTATTATTGGCAAAATTTTTAACAATATTAATTATTGCGGAACTTATATAAAAATTTAATATAATATTATAATAACAAAACGTGTAGTTTTGTAGTGTATAGACACTGTACCAGACTTTACTAACTTAAGACTTTAACTCTGACTTTACTAACTACCAGTTCACACTGTCTACACTTTTATTATAAATATTGTTTTTTATTTTTTTTTTTTTATTTAAAGTAATAGTTTTTCTTTCAATCATTTTCTTTTAACAGGTCATGAATTTGACTACTGGTCTATTTTAAAGCGCTGTAACATGTAGTTACTGTTGTAAATTCAAAAAATGACCTCTTTAAAGTGCCAACTAGAGGCAAGTCCGGTTTCAAAAAGTTACTGATCGAAACTTTTGGACAAGTATTTCCGTACGAAAAGTTGTACACAGAAAAAAAAAAGAAACATCATTATAAAAACACTAGCTTCTTCACTTCGTTCAAAATCTAAAATGAGGTATTACCGACATTAAATATTTGAAAAATTTTAACCGGGAAATATTGACTCCCGTAATATTATGTACCACGGTTCGTATAGCATAGGTTAGTTTACCGAGTGTTTAGTCCGCAAAAATCAAAAATATATCTCGGCTTGCTGTGCTGCAACGTGGGGGGAGGACATTTCGTTTTTCAAAATTGGCGTAATTTTTCTTTTGTCCTTTTGTCTCAGTTTGTCGGAGAACTAAATGAGCCCCGGCGTGTATATTATATCGTTATAAACAAGGCCCGGAAGTTGTTGCATTTGCATGTTTTTGTGAGCAATTAGATTTATTGCTAGGTAAGCTAGAAATTCATTTCATGACACTACGTAATAAATATCAAAAGTTTATAGTGCATATTTTTGCATATTAGGTGATTTTGTAGTTTTAAGAGCATATTTCTTAATTTTACAACTTTTTAAAGCATGTTTGATGATAAAATTTGAAATTTGATAGTAAAAAAACAAAATTAATTCATTTTTAGAGTTTTCATTAGATATTAAATGTATTATTGTACTTACTCTGTGTTTCAAATCCATTTTTATAAACGTTAAAAACATAAAACAAATATAAGAAACAGTGTACTTAGTTTTTCAATGTAAAAAATTCGCTAATGGTTGATAATTTACGATCATTTAACTTTGAAAATAATTTTAAAAATATTCAGTGGTTCAATGCAACAATTTTTAAGTTAATGACAAAGTTATACTTAAATAAATTAAATTAAAATACATTTAATTAGGTACTTAACGTTTTTTTTTTTTATTATTTAGGTTTTTCATATAATATATATATATAATTTAATGGAAAAATTAAAAAAAAAAATTAAATTAATTTAATTCATGAAACGTTTTTCAAGCAATTATTTTATTCTGTATATTTATTTCTGGAAATGTAAGTTGATTTTACATTTTTATCATACTCTTTTGAGATTATCTACGAAGCTTCATTAAATCCACGTGCTTAAGAGTATTTAGTATGGGGCATTGATTAATAAAATACTTGTAATTATGAAAATTTTGTTTGATAAAAAAAAAAAAAAGCCGGGCATACTTCGCATGATGGGTGGTATTCTCTTGACGGGCGTATTAAATTTTAAAGAAATGATAAATCATTTCTTCAGTAAAACGATTCTGAACGAAGGAAGTTAATAATATAAGAAAAAAAAAAAAATTTTCGAAAAAATTTTTTTCACATTTTCGAAATTTTCTTGTGCCAAAATCTTTTTTATAGGATTTTCTATCTATGTTTAAATTTTCATAAAATTCTGATCGAAAAATTATGGTTTTCGAGTCGTTTTTATCAAATTTTGG
>JAIPRM010013785.1:0-11172 GCA_025469315.1 Stegophylla sp. TES_Ste_2020
ATTCTATACCTACAGATTAATAACAGTGTAGGAAACATATAATAATTTTCCCGAATGCTAAAATATTAAACAGGACCAATTTATTGTAATTCGAATCTCGTACCTCGGTAAAAAAAATCGGTGATAACGATAACTCAAAAAAATATCAAAGTGCACCAAAATTAATCAAATTAATTGATATCAGCACCATTATTTACACTATTAAAGTGATATATAGTATCTTAGTTACTAATATAAACATTCATAAGCATTAAACAACAATTATTTTAGCTTTAGGATGCTATTACAAACATTGTTACACTCAAGCAACGCTATGCATTGTAAAGTAAAGTATAGACAAGAAAGCTGGACATAATTCGCACCATGGATATTCTTCGCTCACCGAGTCAGATACTCTTGGTGGGTGTGTTAAAAATGACGAAAATTATTGTTCTCTACATTTTTAACATACTTCTTACAGAATCATATGATTGAAGAAATGATTTATTGTTTCTTCAAAACGCCCACCAAGAATATCTAACCTGATTAGTGAAAAATATCCATGGTGTGAAATATATTTCTGACTTTCTTGTCTATTCTTTATTTATATTTGCTTTACTTAACTTTATTTTACTTAACTTTTTTTGTACTAAACTAGTAAATTCATTTCTAAATTTAAACTGTTATAAAAACATGTTGATATACTATTTTTGATATTATTTGAGTACCATCAGTTAAATTCTTGAATATATTTGTATTCAGCTTTCAGGTTTTAATATCAAGAGAGTGAAATTGTAAGTAATAAAAACCTACAAAATATGAGACATTTACAATATTTTCTAAGTTAGTTCTTACTTAGCTCAAAATGGGGCAAATGTTTTGAAATTTTTGTGAGGAATGCACGTGACTATTTTTAGTACTGTAAGACGGGGCGAATTTGGATACTTTTTCATACTTTTCTAAAAATGATAATTGTATTGGTGTAAAAACTAGTAAATATAACTTTAAAAGATAAAAATTAAATCTATTCATATTTATCCATTATAATAATATGTTAAAATAAAAATTTAAGTTCATTTAAGAGCTTTTATTAAATGTTGTCCAAAGTCGACTCGTAAAACGATTTACTTTGGATACATGCCTATTTTTACATCATTTCTTATTACAATTTGTATTGTAGTTTTTCCTAAATCAATAATGAAAATACATTTAATGCTAAAATTTATTGACCATTGATTATTGCGTTACCATGAATATCATATTCGGTGAATTATTGGGTTGCTATCAAATTTTCCATGGTAACTAAATAAACAATCAAAGCGACATAAAATGATTAATATGAACATTTTATACTGTGTTGACCTATTGAAAAAAAGTTAATTTCGAAAAATTAATCTTTCTAATTCAGTCGTCATTACACTTTTCTGGTCTATAGCCACACATGACAAAGTGAGGTATCGTGAATAGCCACACACTTTTAGGTTCGAAAGCTTAAATTTCTAAATGTAAATACATTTGTAATTATAGGATCAGTAAGGGGGCTTGAAGGGCTTAGCTTTCTCAAAACTATTTATATTCATAGCACCCAGATTTTTAAAAAATGCATAATAGATTAATGACTTTCAAGGAGGTTAAAGCAGTAAAATATAATGTTAGCCCTCTCAAAAATAAAAATAAAAAAATTTCCTTATTGCACCAATGTTAGTTATTAATACAGATCTACCTTTATATGAATGGACGTGAACATAAGATACTTACATATAAATCTTGCATACAAATTACAATCACTTCGACAATCACCTATCAATTTTAAGAAAATGGTATGTTTGAAATTTTTATTGAAACTTCAAATTATATTATTTATGAAACTTCATTTATGTTACCTAGTAATTTAAGTATATTATGATATACTTTTTTAGATTCTGAGCGGTAGCAAAGAAGCTTATGATTTTACAATGATGTTTATTTTTATTTATTTCTTTTTCTGAAAACACTTTTTCATATAGAAATACTTGTCCAGAAAGTTTGATCAGTAACTATAGATGCGGAATTACACCCAGATTATACTTTAGACTGGCCATTTTTCAAATTTTTCTATTTTTACCAATAACGTGGAAAATTTGTCAAAAATTTCTAAAAATCAGCAAAATATGCAATTATCTCAATTTCCGTAAAATTGAAAATTGCTTTTTAACATAACTTCAAAAATAATGCAGCTAAATCTTTAAATTTTCACCAACTACTAAAATTGGTCACAAGAATATTTCATAAAATTTTTAAAAAGATTTGATCAATTTTGAGTTAAGTTCAGCATTTTGGAAATTTTGGAAATTTCTCATTTTTTGTTAGTTTTTATGTTATAAAATTTTTGATTGTTGATATTAAGACTTGAAAATTTAATAAATTAAAAAATTTCGAACATTGTTAATCAACTTTTTTCTCTAACCATTATAACCGTATAACTATTCGAAGTTAGAATTTCGACGAGTTTTACCTAAAATTACACACTTTAACGTACATAAAAGAAAATTTGCCTCACCGATTTTTTTGAAACTTAGTTCCTATATAGAGAATTTCATGTTGAATATTTTAGTGTAATAAAATTTTGAGCGAAAAAAAAATTTAACATTTTACAAGGGTTTGATTGAAAAATCTGAGTGAGTACAGACAAATTATTATGATCATTTATATTTCTAATTAGTTTCCAAAAGAAATAGTAAATAATATTTTTTTGCTGTCTTTTGTATTTTTCGACGCTAAATATGATGATGTAAATTAAAATCAACGTGCATGAATAATTTTTTAATTAATTTATTCTATTTTTAAAATATTATTATTATTATTAAAATATTAGTATTGAATTACAACGGGTTTCAACGCGGGTCACTTGCTAACCACCACGCCAAAAATTTTGGCGTAGTGGTTAGAATGTGACGGTATCGGATTCAAATCTTACCAGATAAAGTAAATATTTTACACTTTTCAACCGCGACTGACCAGATCAGTGACACGATAAATATTTGTACAAATTATATTATAGTGAATTAATGTTGAATTACAATAATTAGAATAATTAGAGCCTCTTTTATTTATTTTATTATAACTTTTTTTTTTTTTTTTATTGTAATTTGAAGTTATTTATGGAGTTTTCATTAGGTGTATGTGAATATAATATAATATTATGAAAATCAATTTTCGTTTTTCATAAATATTTTATGTACTATGAACGTAAAATGTAATATGAAATATGCGCGCCCGGATACCAATTACTTCGAGGTACTCTAATTTTATGCGCTACCTATACTCATCGACCGACCAGTTTGTTGATGTGTATATGTGTATAGCACTCAACAAGAAATGACCAAGTTCGCTGAGCAAGTCTCGTGAGTGGTTGTGTGCGGGTGGTGTGTGTAAATGTGTATGTATGTAATGTGTGTATTAATGTGGTGTGTGTTTAAATACTACTGGACAAAAAAGGTATCTTTAACTATAAAATATGGTAAACAAAATGCGGTAACTAATTTTACTGTATTAAAATGAAATTCAATAATAATGACAAAATGGTAAAAATTCACAGCAACGCAAATTATAAATGATAGTATAAAAATAATTTATTATATTGCTTGTTTGGCACAATAATCAAATAAATAGGATAGCCCTTTTGACTCAACAAAGATAAATATAAAAAACAATGTAAATGGTAACTGTGTGTATTGTGCGAGGAATGTGAATATGAAGGTATATTAAGTAATGAAAATTATAAGAATAAATTAAAGCTAATTGTGACACAAAATTTGGTAATTGGTACCGTATCTTGCATTAATGCAAATTTCGTTTTTCGAACTGTTGCTTGCTTCACAAAAAAATAATCTTTTACTACTAATCAATAATTCACTCACAATACACACAATAATAAATGTATAATAATAATAAAAATTAAAATGAAACTCACAGTTTGTTGGTGTGAAGACTGGCCAGCTACAAACCTGTACCTTAATCTATATATATATATATACTCATAAAAAAGTATGAAATTCATGAACACATACACATAAACTTAATATAATAATTATGAGACGATAATGATGCGGTTTTAACAATAATGCGTTTTTGCGTACAGCGAACAGTTAGTATGTTGGTTGACGGAACAAAAGTATGGAAGAGTGGACAGATGTGTACAGTCGTATAATAATATTAATTAAGTTATGTACTTCATAAACTAAGATTAATTGTATGTTGCATGACGCGCGCGTTTGTGTGTGTGTGTGTGTGAGGGAGCGGCTGGTTGGTGACAGATATAGGTAACTGACCACCTTTGCGTTTAATAATACAAGGTAATATATGAGTTGTCTCACTGAATGTTGATGCTAATTATAATGTTATTATTTCTTTACAAATTTATTTATCCGGATGTAAACATAATAAATTAATTTTTAGTTCAACATTTAAGTTCAGTTCTTCAAAACTTATAATTATTATTGTGTATTGAATCTCTACTCAAAATCATTTTATTGGAGAAATTATTTATTATTTCTCTAAAATTTAACACACCCGTCAAGATTATATCATCCGAGATGCAAAGAACATCCTAATGTGCGAAGTACACACTTTTTTTTATATATGATGGTCAACAGAAGAAAATTATAATAGTCTAATTTTCAAAATATTCAGTACTGAAATTTTTCCACGCGGATTTGTATGTCTATTTTGCCGTCATAGAAACACTGGCCTTGACCATTTTCTATATCATATTTTTGTTTACAATTGAAATAAGACTTGCTGTGTTTAACTTACTGTACTTAAATAAAAGGAAACTTCATTCTGGATATTTCTGTACTCATTTATCGTGACCTTTTAAGAGAAAACAAGTGTTAGACTTTTTTTGGGTGTCTATGGCTACTTGCCTGACAGTCCTGTAGTTTTCTGTACTTGAACGTTTAATTGCCATTACGGACAACTGTAACAAAGTCTCGTCATATTTTTTCTATTTTTGAATAGATTTAATTGTAATAAATTTATACTATTTTGATTATTTAAATTTTTCATACTGTGCTGTTTTTTATAGGGAAATAAAGAACTAGAAGTTATTGAAATGGTGAACTTACGTGTTGGAAGTGTAATCTGTGTGGAAACTAATGATAAAAAGAGAGTTGAAGACAATTGGTTTCCTGGTCTAATAGTGTCATCTTCAGCTCAATTTTCCTTAAAAACAAGTAATTCTAATGAATACTTGGTTCGTTCATTTAAAGATGGAAAATAGTAAGTTTTTACTTGACTTAGCATTATTTATAGAACATTTTAATGTATGTTATTTTATTTTTACATTTTATAAATAAAGCTACACAATGAAAAAAAAAGAAACCCTAAAATTATATACTAGTGAAATTGAAGCTAAAGTAGAAAATAGTATGCTTAAAACTGGTAAATATAGTATTTTAGGTTATAATTTTATAATAATGATTTTTATTCACTCTTAAATTTGATTGTGATTGATTATTTAGCTGTTGAAAAAGCTCAACTGTTTATTACCAAAGATGAATTACCGCCACATTGGAATAGATATTTATTATTTGGTACTGATAACTGTCTTACAAGAGATAGTGAATGCACGCATAATAGAAATGTAAGAACATTTAAATATCTTAAAGGTGCATCCAGATCGAGATAACATTGTTCAAAATATATGTTATTAACATTTTTTCCTAACAAAAGCAGAAAAATGTTATTATATTTATCAGAACATTAATGTCACTAACTATTTGTTATCCATCTTTAATAAATAATAAATTACGCAAACAAGTGCATTATTTTGATATTGGAAAACGAATGTTACCAACTAAATGACTGTAATTCCAATAATAATAAAAAAAAAGTTTAGATCTTAGATACCTGTGATATAATTAAATATAATTCAAACATCAAAAAGTTATCTAAATCTGGGAGCGAATTTATGTTAATCATTCATAAAATATATTTTTTTTATTTTCAATGCATATTTTAGCTATGCTAATAATATCAAATTAAATATATAGTTTTTTAGAATTCTGACAAAGTATCAATTGAAGAAAAAGATCATTTTGTTGCTATGCTGTTTAAATTTATGGATGATTGAGGAACACCTCTTAATGAAATACCAAAAATGAATGAAAAGGATCTTGATTTATGTAAATTATTTAAGATAATTTATTATTTGTTCACCTACCTTATACAAAGTAAATTTATTTGTAATATATATTTAAAATTTAACTTAATATATTCTGTTATGAATTGGTGTTCTATACAATTAACTTGAACATTAGTGTTGACACAATATTTTAATTTGTATCATTATTGAAAGATAAGTTAACTTTTTCGACAACATACTTTTTTATAAATACGTATAAAGCAAAAAATAGCAGTTATCAGTTAAATCTTATAAATATTAATATAATTATTAAAAACAAAAAGTATAATGTGTTTGTAATTTTTGCTAATTATTTTATCTTTTGACAGAACTGAAAAAAGTAAAAAATATTTTTTTTAATTATTTGTCATTGAATAAAAAAATGTATTTATTCATACCTTAAAATTTAAAAAAATGGAGTTATCTTGCTGTCTTACCAATCCATTTAATTGTTTAATTGATTATAAATTATAGCTACTTTATTTTATTGTTTTTATTATTATTTCATAATAAACATACTCTACATTATACAGTGTGCTTAGTTATTTTATCAAATGTATGAACGTTTTATTTTTATTTTTACCAACTTATTTTAGATATGTGTTTCAAAACATATCAGGAGTACTAATTTTTAAAATTTTTAAAGGTTTTATTCTGTGTTCATTAAATGTTTTTATCGAGTTTTTAATTATATTTATTTACAAAACCTATCTGTTGCCAGTTATGTATATTCAATTTCTATATATTATGATATATTTAAATATATTTGAATAAGTTGTGTAATGTGTTCCAACTGTGTGAATGTTCGTCAATATACTATTGTCATATGGCGAATTAGACGCAGCAATACAAATCCGAAACTTGTCGACGCATAGTCGACAACCGCATTCGAGAAGAATGCTATTCTATGATGTTGATGTCGACTATGCGTCGACAATCGTTTTTTTTTAGTAAAAAAGCAAAACATTGGAAAAAGTTTGATATAATTAATGTAGAGTTGAAGGAACCTTTTGGACCAAAAAAAATGTACCGCGTAGGGGGGGTCACCTCTTTTAACCTATGCCACAGTTAACGTGTTAACTGCTCTTGGTCTATCAAGTACACTTGCATTTTCAATATCTGTTTTAAATTATAGTAAAATAATATTTTAAATTGAGTGTTTTACTATTTATTTTTAATGGCTAGACTAAAAAAAAAAAACAATGGCCGTTAGGAAAAATAATAATTATTTAATTATTTTCCAAACAGCCTACATGCTCTTGGTTTGTTTACAAAATAGTGTGAAAAATAGTTGGCCTTTTGGGGTTCATTCTATTAATATACCTGTATTTCATATTTATCTATTTATAGATATATTTTTCTATTTACATATTTCATTCATTCTAAATATGCTACCTTTTTTCGTAAAACGGCGGATTTTTTATATGGTCTACAACATATGAATAACCATAAAGAAATCATTACATTTATGTTGTTATACTAATTATTGTTTTCTTTTTTTCAGATTGTTACCTCTTTGGGAGAATTTAAAAAAGTTACCAAATTCAAATGATGGAACAATGTGTCATTAAAAATGGGCGAAGATGATAAAATTATGTGTTTTAAACAGATATATGAGCAGTTAGTATATTACTTTAATTATATCGCTTTAGTTCAATCTCTACTCAAATATAATGGGGTCATCATCTGGCACCCATAATCTAGATAAAGACCAATTGAGACTAGAGCGTGTGCAGAATAAATTCCTTGCGTATACTGCTTTTGTTCTCAAATAATGTCACGACTATACTTATTTACGAGATGTCTTAAATCTTTAACTCTTTACTCTGCACTTTACTCTGACCGTTCCCTTGCCGACCAAAACTTTATCATGGCCTTACTCAATGATTGTTAGATATACCTGACATTTCTAATATCTCCTTCAAAATACCCTCACACAATACTCGCAGTCAAGAACAGTTTTATATACCTGAACACTCTACATCATACAGTCATAACAACCTTATTCATTGCATGCTCTGATCTCTCCACTATTAAAATAATTTTATTATATTTGTATCTATTGTATATTAATTAATTCAAGTTTCACTAGAGATATTGTTCTATGTTACTATACATAATATTATTTTGTAATGCCTCATAGCGTACATTTTTTAAATAAATAAATAAATTATTTTGATTATAATCTTAATCAATGAAAGTAAATAAAGTAAAAGCTGACCTGGAAAGACATGAAACAATTAAAATATTTTATAACTCGGTAATAAGAGAAATGAACTAATAATTTTGTAATAAAAAAAAAAAAAATGATTATTTTTTTGTGTCTGAATATACTTTATACAGATTAAACTAGGTATTTCAGACATATTGATTTAAATATTTCAACCCTAGTGTTAGCTATTAACTAAATCTCTGGTCAGAATCGTTTTATTGAAAATAAGATTGTTTTTTATTGACTGGTAAGTTTAGTCAGTGTCATTTATCGCTTTCTACTTTCCCATTTCTTACATACAAAAACATTTTAGAATTTAATTACAACTGAAAATATGACAGTTAATCCATATAATTACCGTATTCAACTAATTATTATATAACATGTTTAATTTATTGTTTATAGGATCAAACATTTTATAACAGTTAACACAGTCAAACTTATACCACATACTATAGATTAGAATACCGGACACTTATGAAATTTCCGGCGATGCTGTTATCTATGGCTGTAATGAAAGTAAGTGCTCAGTTTTATTAGACGCTTATGGTAACACACTATGATTTTTAGATAAGCGGTCTCATATAATTGATTGCAATGTCGCCACCATTTATCAACAGAGTGCCCCATATTCTAATATATAGTATTTGCTTATACTTACATTTTGTAAAAATTAGTAATGTGAAATTTCACTCGTAAGAGCTTTAAACTTCAATATACAGCTAAATTGACCACTTTCTGGAATAATGAAATGAACACAATTATTTTAGATTCTTAGCGAAGCGAAGAAGCTAGTTTACAATGATGATTATTTTATTTAGTTTTTTTCTGTCAATATTCCTTCGTATTGAAATTCTTGTCCAAAAGTCTAGACCAGAAATTTTTTGAAACCAGATTTGCCTGTGGATGGTACTTTAAAATGATAATTTTTCGATAAATTTTCTTTTGAAAAAACTACTCAAACTTTGATAAAAAAAAAAAAAAAAAAAAAAAACAGAAACCATCATTTTTTGATTCAAACTTTATAAAAAGCCGGACATACTTCGCACTATGGGTGTACTTCACACGTCGGGTGTTATTCTCTTGACGGGCGTATTAAATTTTAAAGAAACAATAAATCATTTCTTCAGTAAAACGATTATGAACGAAGGAAGATAATAATATAAGAAAATAAAAAATTTTTCAAAAATATCCAAAATTTATTTTCACATTTTCAAAATTTTCTTGCGCCAAAATCTTTTTTATAGGATTTTCTATCTATGTTTAAATTTTCATATAATTCAGATCAGAAAGTGATGGTTTCCGAGTCGTTTTTGTCAAATTTTGGGTAGTTTTTTCCAAAAAAAAAATTGAAGAATTGAGAAATTCAAAAAATGTCCTTTCTAAAGTACAATCTAGAGGCAAATCCGGTTTCAAAAAGTTATTGATCGAAACTTTTGGACAAGTATTTCTATACGAAAAGTTGTTCACAGAAAAATAAATAAATAAATAAATAAACATCATTGTAAAAACACTAGCTTCTTCACTTCATTTAAATCTGAAATATAAACATATCATAGACAAGAAATTTTGGGCACAAGAAAATTTAAAAAATTAGATTTTGAGTGGCAGTGAAGAAAGTTATGATAGTACAATGATGTTTTTTTAGATTCTGAACGAAGTGAAAAAGCTTATGATTTTACAATGATGTTTATTTTTTATTTTTTTTTTTTTCTCTCTTTCTGTGAACACTTTTTCGTATAGAAATACTTGTCCGAAAGTTTCGATCAGTATCTCTATAGAGTCGGAATCACACCCAGATGGTACTTTAAAGAGATCATTTTTCCAATTTCTCAATACTTTTTCCAAAAACGGGGTAAAACTATCGAAAAATTGACGGAAAACGGCAAAATACGCAATTACAGAAATTTCCGTAAAACTGAAAATTACTTTTTGACATAACTTCTAAAATAATGCAGCTAGAGACTTAAAATTTTCACTGACCATAAAAAATAAATACAAAAACATTTCATAAAAATTTCAAAAAGATTTAATCAATTTTGAGTTAAGTATGGCATTTTGAAAATTTCGGAAATATCTCATTTTTTGTTAGTTTTTATGCAATAAAATTTTTGATATTAAGACTTGAAAATTTAATATGATTTCACTGACACATGTGTCTAATTGATCTGAAAAAATCACAAAAATCGTTAATCAACTTTTTTTTTATACCCGTTTGAAGTTAGAATTTCGATTGAATTCGTTAGTTTTACTTAAATTTACGCACTTTAACGTACATATAAGAAAATTGGCTTAACCGATTGTTTTGAAATTTGGTGGCTAGATAGAAAATTTCATTGCAAATATTTTGGTGCAATAAAGTTTCTTACGGACTAATAATTAAACATTTTACAAGTTTGACTGAAGAAAAATCGAAGAAATTACAGATATTGCGAGATATCTATATATTATAAGCATTTAAGTACTGAAGGTTGATAATGTTTTATTGCATCTTATGTATTTTTCGACGCTGTAGACGATGGTGTGAATTAAAATCCACATGCAACAATAGTTTTCTATCTATTTTATTCTATTTTTAAAATTCAATATTTTCGGTTATTATACCGATAAAATATTTATGCGGCGGCGCACGGCGTTGTCGCCTCAATTCGTGCGCACCTTAATCGTATCGTGGGTTTCCCAACATAATTACATATAATTATGTAAACTTTATATTACTATTATATAAACTATGCCGATAATTTTACAAAGGGATTCGTGTTTCATATTTATTAATAGTAACATATTATTCAGTGTTTATAAAGGTTAACATACTATA
>JAIPRM010013786.1:0-11171 GCA_025469315.1 Stegophylla sp. TES_Ste_2020
TTTTGAATTTCTCAATTCTTCAATTTTTTTGAAAAGAAATACCCAAAATTTGACAAAAACCATAATTTTTTGATCCCAAATTTATGAAAATTTAAACATAGGTAGAAAATAATATAAGAAAGATTTTCTAATGAGATTTTATTAATAAGAAAAATTTTGAAAATGTAAAAAAAAAATTTTGGAAATTTTCTTTTCTCATTTATTTATTTTTTTCCTTTATGTATTAGATAAAAAAAAGCAATGTATAGATAAGAAAGCCGGACATACTTTGCACCACGGATATTCTTCACTCTTCGGGTCAGATACTTTTGGTGAGTGTGTTGAAAATGACGACTATTATTGTTCTTTATATTATTATTATTATTTCTTTCGTTCAGAATCGTTTTATTGAAGAAATGATTTATCGTTTCTTTAAAATTTAATGCGCCCACCAAAAGCTTCACACCCGAGATGCGAAGAATATTTGTCGTGCGAAAAACACCCATCGTGCGAAGTATGTCTGGCTTATTTTTTAACGTACGTAATATTTATAACTGATATTATATTAAATTTTTTAAATATTAGAACCATAGAAAAGTGCTTTTGGTCATCTTTTAAAAATTCAAATTCGTATTACTTTATTCATAGTGTTGTACAAAGTTTTTTTCAAAACTCATTCATGACGAAATTATTCAACACTAAATCGTGTTTAAACTTTTTTTTATAAAATACAAATTTAGAACTTAAATTTTCATTTATAGAGTTGCAAATTTTGAATTTGGGAGTTTTATACACACCTTATCCACTCCTAGTTCTGTTCGAGTCTACTTCAATCCATCTATTTTGTAATTTCAATTCACTTTGGCTATTTGCTGCTTGTTATTGTTCACATACCTAATTATATTATTCATCTCTCAAGTGTAGCAAGAGGTATTTCGAAAGAAAGCCGAAATTCACTCTTGTAAAAATTAATTCTAACAAATACTAGAAATATTTTCACTAATAAAAAAAAAATAAATAAATAAAATGGAAAAAAAAAAACTATAATTTTATTTTGATATTCGATTTTACTTCTCAAATATCTCTTAATTAATTATTTAATGTTATTTACAGTTTTTTTTTTCTTAATTATATCATTTTAATATTGAATAGAATATAAATTACATAAAAGAAACACAAAAACGTAGAAAGTATGAAAATAACTATCAAATAATCAGTAAGAAAATAGTTGCTGTGGATTTGTAGGAAAGCAACATTTTTTTTTTTTTTTTTTTTTAGCTAATCATAAAACCTAGGTTATTTTACACAAGGTTTTAGTGATTTAACATAAAATTGAATTTTGAAATAGAAATTTTGTTTTTTATTTAAGGTTATATTTTCATGCTTTAAATTTGTTTTTGGTGTCTATTGTTTTTTTTTTTTTGACAAAACCAAATTCTCTCGAAAATCATACTAACATTAATATTTGCTATTTTACGAAAACTGAGTTAATGTGTAAGTTACTGCAGTGAGTTATTCTCGTCGCGATTTGATGATACAAACTAGAACTATACACAGCAAAACAGTCAACTGAATTCGAATTCGAATCGACATTTTCATGATAACCTTTTTCCCTCACATTAATTAAATAATTAATCGAATAATTTTTATCCGTGCAAAATTAATACAAACGTAAGCGTTGAAATATAATTTTATTTTTTTTACAATGATACACAAATCACACACGTTACGTCAAAGATGAAACAAAATATAAGTACCACTATTCCGGGGACATTTTATTTTCTCTTTATATCAATTATATAATCTATATAATAGTAATTATAATAATAATAATGATAATAATAATAACGTGTACTATAGTTTCACGTGCGTTTAATATTATAGGAATTCGTTTTCGACTAATGAATTTACGCCTCGAGGACGACACGTCGTCAGTTGATATTAAAAAGTAATAATAACGCGTCCGTCTACACGCACAGTTCGTGTACAATAGTAATAATAATAAAAAATAATAATAATAATAATAATATTATTATTGCGTTGGGTTTGTTGTAAATTAGCGTGAAAAAAAAAAAGCGAATTAGCTTTATTAAATAAATAATAAAAATAAAAAATAAAAATAAAAAACACTTGAAAATTGTGCGCACGACGACGGTATACAACGGTCTAAACGGAAATGCCATTATGTACGTGTAATTTGTTCGGTACACATCCCCGGTTGCATTTTTCGAAAAATTTCACACGAAACGATCACTGACACTGATAATATTCGAAACCCGAAATCTGCGATGCGTACGCTTCGCTCGAACGACGACGACGTCGGGAAACTACACACGTCATCTTGATGAGTTCAAGTTGTCCAAATGAAAATCAAATCTACGTCTTATCCGATTTCAGACTCTCTCTTTTTTTCTTTTGATTTTGAAATCGAAAGAGTCGGACTTACCATGGACCTTTTTTGCTCGTCGGACGGGATGCTTTTGGTGGGCGTCTCAAAAAATGAGAATATCGTATTGTCCCGTGACTACTACTGCCACCTGTGAACGGAGTATTTCGGCAATGAAAATAATATTAAGACAATTAAAACGTGGTCGAAAAACTTCAACTTTTATGATATTAACTCTTAATATGTTAATATACCTTATACTTGACTTTTACGCTATTGACAATGCTGACCAGCTGCGTGACTTTTTTCACCATAATAATAAAACACTTCGAGCTTTTAAGTTTGTGCGAATCTATAGTGAAAACTGAAACAGATCAAAATTATTTTTATATTCTTTCGTAATCGTTTTAACCTAACCTAGCCCCAAGTAATCATTCAGATCGTGACGATTAAAAACATATTTTATAAATTATACCATAATATATTTTACAAGTCAATGAGTGGGGGGGGAAAACAAAAAAATTCTAAATATTCTAAAAAGATATGTTAATTTTTTTGTACCCCCGGGTCAAACCCTAATCGACTTCTCCCCTCTTTATTTATTATTCGGGGTAGTATAATGGTTTGCAGGGTCGCGTTACACGTAATATTATTATAATAGTTAATCATAGACTAAAATAAAAAAACAGGTTATACAGTAGGACCGAGCGCACAATATTTTTAATCTTTACTGACATAATATTTTTTTTTTTTTTGGCTATTTTTCGGCACCCTCGATTAAAAGCACCCGTTGACGGTGTCCCCCCTCCTGCCTCGACCCAACCCCCTTATAATTCCCACACACTCACCTAAATAGTTACCGACCGTGCGTGTAGTGTAATAATTAATTAGTTATTAATTCACCGTCGTCGTCGCGCACGCACATTACGCGTCAACACGCACGTATGATTCCAGTGAAAACATTGTTGGGGAGGTGGACAAAAAAAAAAAAAAAAAAAAAACAAAAATGGATGGTGGGACCCTGGGTAGTTAATAATAAAAAAAAAAAAAGCCCCAAATAAATATAAATGCAACAACAAGTCGACGCGCGAACACGACCGGCCTCGACGTTGCGTGTAAAATACATTTGGTGTTTTCACATTTATTTTTTATTTATTCGAAGGGTTCGTTGGGGCGACCGGGCTAATCTACTTTTTCAAATTTTTCCGGACGTTCTTTTTTTTCTTTTTTTTTTTTTTTTATCTAAATATTTCATGAAACTGATTTCGAATATTGTAATATCTGTCTATTAATAATTCACACGGCGTTGCGCGCTTAAAGAACACGGAAATCTATTTTCTCGCCAAAATGTAAGATCATCATCACGAACTTATCCAGTCGTATTACTAATTCATACCGTTTTTTTCATTGTTATCTAAGAGTCTATTTCGTCACATTAATCGCGTATCAATATGTCATGCGCGATTTTCATAAAAACAATCATCCACCAATCATCCAGTACGCACAACCTGCAGAGTTCGAGTTAGTGTCTAACACATACTTACAGAATTCCAAATGTATCTAAACACCAGAACAAGCTCTATTCTTCCCGAATCAATAGCATAGAAATACTAAATAATAATTTTCAATCAATCGCCAACATACACAATATATTATTTAATGTATAGTTCAAAATTTTTTATTTAAACTTATGTTAATTTGTACAGTTTTACATGAATTTTATACACCCAACGGTCAATGTTGCTGTATTTCTTTCAACCAATATGAAAAAAAAAAATAAAATAAATAGCCAGGATAAATCTGGATTTGTCGCATTCCATTTTAAGTCGAGATAAATCCATCTGTCTAATGATTTTTTGCATAATCTGATTGTTTGATAAGTTTTTCAAAACTATTTTCCTTTAGTTTCCAAAAAAAACAACATATTATCTGACTGTTGCTGTAAGCTTTCCATTTTTGCTATATTAGCCTGAAGAATCTTATCTTTTCATTCTCCACCCCCCTCTTCTCGTCTCCTCACTTTTCCCTGTCACTGTATCTTACCTTTACTCGCCCTACACCCTGTTCTTTGTGTATACCATGGTTACCGAATTCAATAAAAGATAATTCGTATTTTCCCGTGTCATATAGATTGAGGTGTTGTAAGGGTGCTTAGGGTTGTTGTGTTACCACGGTCACCGAGTAGTAAAAAAACGTAATATTACTTGAATCGAAAGGGCTTTGAATTAAATAATAAATTCTAAGGAGTACCCCCACTCTAAATCCGATGAAATTTCATGAGCAAAATTATTCGACGCAGATTTAAGAAACCGAAGACAGGTAAGTTTGTTTGATCCGTTTTCAAATGATATTATGTGATCTGGAATACGGTTTTTTTTCAAAAATATGGTTTTAAGAACTATTTCGAAAAAAAATAACGAGCTTATCAAACTATCCGAAATCGAATCAAATGAACGGACATTTTGATCCGTTGCTATAAAATTGATCATTTGTTTTTTGCATTTTTTTTGCATTTTTTTTTTTTATCCGTTTACAAATAAGTTCAATATAATACATTGAATTATAGTTAATAATTTTAAACATCGTCAGTCTCAAAATGTAAAAATATACTTTCCATAAAACAATAATTTAAATCGAATTATTATCTTCCAGTTTTATAAATTCATAATATATTATTTTAAATTATTATTTGTTAAATATGGCTTTTAAATTGAAAATGTGACCCCCGTATTACACTGATTTTTATTAAACGTACTATACGACTGATATAATATAATGACTGACGTCATTCGAATCCCTTATTTAAAACCAAAAGACAATTGAATTTATCTCAACCGATTAAATTTTTTCACAACCGAATTCCGATAATCCAAATCCCAAAAATCGAAAATTTTAATGTGGTGTGGTGGCGAAGGAGACCAAAATTTTGGGTTCGTTTTACACTTTTACCATCCCCCCCCTTCCAAATGTTAATAAATTGTTCCCTCATTCATCGGTGCAACTTGAAAATGTTTTTGGGGAGGCTAATATGTATTTTTAATTGATTTAGATCCCAAAAAGGCATTAAGTAATTCTCAAAATTTCGAAGAGGCCCATGAGTAGTTTTAAGAGGGCTTAGCTCCCTCAAGTCTTCCTCTAATTGCGCCTATGCCCTTATTGACAATAATTATGAATATACTGTCGCCGTACTTGGGCACAATACCGTCAACTGCAGGGGTCAACCAAAAAACTAATTTAGAATTTCACTGCGACCCTGTGGCAAAGGAGACCAAAATTTGGGGTCCGTTTTATACTTTTACCACCCCCTTGTAAATGTGTTAATTGTACCCTTATTGACAATAATTATGAATGTACGAGTCGTCGTACTCGAGCTCAATACCGTCAACTGGGGTCAACCGAAAAACTAGTCTAGAATCTCACTGCAAATCCCACCCCCCCCCCCGCCCCCAGTCTCACTGTCCTCGCCATCACACGTTATTCACACGTCGTGAAAGGTATACACGTCGTCATGTCACACACACGTGAACATCGTTAAAAAACAACGCGTATAATTACATGCACCATGCATTTTAGAAACCAAAATATTGTTTTTTTTTTTTTTTTCATTTCTTATTATTCCATCGCGTTTTCCCCGAATTAATTTCGCACTCGAATTCATCAATTATTATTGTTATTATTATTATTATGTTTGTTCTCCGCGCGTTTTGAACACCGCAATGTGTTCACACATCGACGTACACCACGCGTCACGTTACACCCGTGTGAACACTCGTTAAGGACTAGGAGTAGTAAGTTATAATATTATTGTGTACAACGTTTTTAATTACGAATGTGTATTTATTTATTTATTTATTTATTTATTTTTTCTGTTAAATAAAAGTAAACTCAAAATATCGTAAAAAGTAAACCTACTGCGGTGCGATTATCTTTGGACATGAATGAAACATTACTACAGTATTGATGACTGTTACTATAGAGCTAGGGACTTATAATAGGAGTTAGCATGTTTTTCGAAAATCATTCGAAACATGGCCAAGCAATAATAGAAATGCGTTTCATAACACCAGGAGTCTTGTATACAGTTCTCTTTAATTTGCATACAGTTGCATATTATTTAACTCTTTTTTCCCTATAAGTTAGGGTGACCATATTTAAGAAAATAAAATTCAGGGCGAAAATATTTTTCATAATATTTTAAAATAAATAAATACCTATTTATTACATATATATATATATGTTTTTGAATCGTGACCAGAGTATAATTTTTAAACTAGATTCAATTTAAACACATAAAAACATTATTTTGAAAAACATAAAATAAACATAATGAAACTAAATTGATACTTTTTAAAATTTCTTCAAATCCTTTATTCATGCACATTGTATACTTAACTTTCTAAAAAAAAACTTGTGAATTCATTTTACGATTATAATTGATCTAATAGTATCCAAAAGATTTCTAGATTCTTACATTATTTTATTCAATAATTTCATTTCAAAAATTTCAAAAATTTTAAATCAAAAGTAGGTCAAAATTACGGGATTATTATGGGACAGACTTGAAATTACGGGACAAAAAGCGTCCTGAGAGAAGTTTGTCAGGACAACAGGACACAAAGCCGAAATAAAGGACAATCCTGTATAAAACAGGACGTATTGTCACCCTAATATAAGTGCATATTTCGGTTATATTTGAATTTTAAGTGCATATTATTTCACCTTTGTTTTATAATATTTAATTTGAGTTTTCTCTGTATTGGAAAATTTTTCCCTGAATAACTGAAGAGATTGTGCATATTATTTTTGATATTTTTATTTGTTTAAAAATGTAAACTGAAAATAATAAAGATTAAAAATAATAATAATAATAATAAATTTCATAAATAATAAAAGAAGAATTAATAATACATATTAAAATATTATATTATACAATTTCTAAATTTTTTGAGTTTTTACAGTAAAATTAATGTTCTATATAAGGTATTATTTTAGCATTTTGGTACATTTTTAGAGCATAAATGTATGCATATTTTAAGTTTGTTAATAAGCTATAAGTCCCTAGCCCTAAGTCTATTACCGACTCGTTTGACCGCTCGAAAATCGTTGATGAACTGTTCGACGTAGAACAGTAGTGATTCAAAAATCAGCAATTTTTCCAAAAAATTATGACTTAACCTGACTCAACGATTCGATTGATTTTCACTCGAGGAGAGAAAATAAATACGCGGTCGTATATAATGCCCTCCCGAGGAAAGAGAAAAACGATTGTTTCCAAAAATTAAAAATATTGTTTTTCGTTTTCTTCTTCATTTCTCCACTCCAAATAATAATTATATTTTCTCGTTTTTACTTTAAATTTAACACTACGAACCATTGGCGTCCGTCCAGAGTTTTTCTGAATGTTTACTTAGATTCAATTTTCAACTCAAAATAATATCACGAAATCACAATCACAATTATTCAGAAAAAATTCACAAAAAAAAAAACAAAAAAACAAAAAAACGAGATTCATCGCCGTAATTTTTTTTTTTTTTTGAAAGTGTATAAATGTATATAAAAATTTGATTTTATATATAATTTACAAAAAAAAATCATACAATTAAATATGAGTAATCTACAATCGGTTTCGATTTTGAAAAAAAAACCTAGATTTATCCGGTTTAACCGTTTTTCCAAAAAAAGTTTCCAAACTCTCGTTTATACTAATAGTGACTCGTTGAAATTTCCAATTTTTTATTTTGATTTACAGCGCAGCGATTGAATATTGATCGTTTAACACCGCTGAGTATGCGAGTACGGTCTCACGAGAGAAAACGCCGGTATATTCTCTCCTGGAACGCAGTATAAGTACGGAGAAGTGAACTTATTTTCATTGTTTTTTTTTTTTTTTTTTTTTGCGAAAAACTATATACTCAGCCGATCGGGGTGCGCAAAAAGGGGGGGCACCTTTTACCTTTATTTCTTCCTTATAATTTTTTCCCTCGTTGATGACATTGGTGCAGCACGCCGCCAGTGTACAATATTACCCTCTCGTCGAGACCGAGAACTTTTCGTAAACTTTTACTATGTGTAAGAGAGAGAGAGAGAGAGAGAGAGAGAGAGAGAGAGTGCGCGTGCACGCACGTACATTGAATTCGTCAATATCATTACTCATCGGCCGATGATGCTATATCAACAACGTGATGTTTATTTTCGATAAATTTCCCGGAATTTCGGGACGAATATACGAGCGCGTTTTACGGACAGAAAAGAGAGAGAGAGAAAAAGCTACGTCCAATATTTGCCCAAAGACTTTATATCCACCCTCCATACCACCCCCCCCCTTTTCGTCGTCCGTGTCAAAGTTTTCTGCTCGACGACCCGCTGTCGCGCAGTCACTCCGACAAACCGTCGTCCAATCGATCAATATCTCCTCTCGAAATACTAAGCGCCCCCAAAAACGTTTCGCCGTTGTGTCTCTACTGTCTATATATATATATATATATACAAAACGTATGCATTACACTCACAAGTATAAATAGTATGAATAGGGGGTATATCGATTGCAGTTTCGTATTTGAAAGAATGGCATTGGGGGAAACTACCCCTCCCCCTGAGAATTTTTGAATCCCCCCCCCAATAAGATCTGATAATATTAATAAAATTATACTTGACTTTCAACAACTCGATAATTTTTTTATGCTCAAACTCGCTGCATACCGTACTATGCGACAAAGTACCGAAAAAAAATAAGTATTTTATACATTGTTTACAGCATGTTTATATATATATATATATGTATATTTCAAGCATTAGATCATTGTAAGTACGTAACTTGTTGATATATTTAGTTGAGTATTATTATTATTTTTTCTTCAAACTATATTTTGCACACCCAACGACATGATGGCAACAAGAATGAAATTTCTAGGCGGGCTGTAGCCTCCTATTTCTCTCCCCAAATTATTCAAATACGTATTCTGAATATATTCTTTTAGTATTTTTATTTTATATTTTAATACTTTTTCAGAAAAAAAAAAAAAAAAATTGTTTTTATAAATAATATAAAACAGGTATGAACAGAATGACGTACAGATTTTGAAAAAAGTTATGACGTTCAAATATTTAACAAATTCTGTTTAATTAATATAATCGTGTAAAACATAATAAAGAGTCATTGATAATTAATGTAAAAATAAATTTATTTAAATATAAAACGGAAAAAAAAATTATATTTTCAGACGTATTCGAATAATTTTTCCAAGTACCTATTTCAAAAGGTATTCTGAATATATTTTTTGAAAAGTATTCGAATACGTATTTTGAATAACTCTTTTCATTCGTTAGTTCGAACAGGCATTCTGAATACAAAATAAAAGTATATTCTTTACAAGATTGCGGCCCTGTATTTACCTAAACACCTGAACATTATTTTATAGGATTACAACGTTCGCAGGAGCCAAGTATAAACTGCGTTTGGGATAAATAATATCAAAATCCGTACCGGACGCGATTTTTTACACAATCTCGGCTTAAATGTATAAAGCATTATTATTATTATTATTATATAAACGAGACAGAACAGTGAAATCCATTGTGCTCGGAGAGCTGCGGCTCTGAGACGTGGTGGTAATAAATTATAAATAGTGTTATTTCAAATATTGTATTATTATTATTATTATTATTATTATTATTATATCTTGTTCGTAATGACATATTATTATCGTTAGAGTATAATATTAGAGTAATAACGGCGAAGATAAATAATAATAATAATAATAATATTAAAATTAATCACAACTATAAAAACGAGATAAGAATAATAAAAATGATAAAAAATTGAAAAATAAAACAGATCGATCACACGTCGTCGTGTAAGGTACGCGTAATAAACATACAACTAAAACAAAAATAATAGTGATAAAACACACGAGCGTTTAACCTTTACTTTAGTAGCAGCGCATACCTCTAGCACTTACTTTATAATAATAATAATAATAATATTATGTGCAATTTGTTAAAGAGATATAAAATAATATAAGCTGGCGAAACGCTTGAATATAATATTATATTGTACGCACTTCACGAGGCTCAATATTTCAAGGCCTCCTTTTGAAACGAATATTCGATCGGCATAGCGAAAAAGAAAAAAAGCCGGACATACTTCGCACGACGGGTGTTCTTCGCGCGACGGATAGGATTCTCTTGACGGGTGTATTGAATTTAAAAAAAAAATCATTTCTTCAATAAAACGATTGTCCCTTTGTGGTCGCCGACTAATTATTCAGGGTCGCTAACTTATTATAAATCAATTTGTAATAATACAAAAGTAATAAATCCATAACAAAACAAGTCGAAAATACGCAATCATTGTTGAATGAAGTGTACATGGATTGAATCTAATAAATATTACTACATATTTATAAAACACATCAAAACCAAAATATGTCGATTTTTATTAAAACTTAAAGCCTATACTTAAGATACAATGAGTACATTAGCAACTTAGCTGAAACTAAAATACCAAAACACATTCAGTCCATTTTCAATTACTAATTAAATGTGAAATGAAAGTGTCCCCTCCGACTATAATACAAATTAAATTGGAAAACTGACTGGAAATTTGTCGAATAAATTCTATTAAACCAAAGAACAACAACAACTACTAACAATCAAGCCATATTAATTTAAGAGTTTTAACTAAATATTTGATTTTTTTACAGCTAATAATATAGTTAAACAAAACAAAACAAAAAAAAAAAAACGTTTTCTATAGTTTAAAAAACTGCAAAATTTTATTATACATTATGTTTCTTTAAAATCATAT
>JAIPRM010013787.1:0-11170 GCA_025469315.1 Stegophylla sp. TES_Ste_2020
TACATCATTTTTAATCCGTTTAAGACATGAAAAAGAACGCTCAGTAGTATACAGTTAGAAATTGGACTCCTAGCTCATGTGTGGCTTTTATTTTTTATGACAACCCATCCCTTACGTATCCCCCCCCCTCAAAAAAATAAAAACAAAATAGATACACAAAACATTGGTAAGTAGACACAAAATGTACATTATTACAACTACTTCAAAGTTTTAAAATGTATAACATACAATTTGTATAGAAATAATTTTTCTGCTCAAAAAATGAGTAAAATTTGATTTCATCAAGTGAAAAATACTTAATGTAAAAAAATTCTTGAAAATTTGCCGCCCTCCAAATGTCGCCGCTCAAGGCCCGGGCCTATAGGGCCTATGCCCAAATACGCCTCTGGGTGTTCTTCGCTCCTCAGGAGAGATTTGTTGGGTGTGTTAAATTTTAAATCAATTATTTCCTCAATAAAACCATTCTGAGTGGAACTTCAGATGTGTAAGACAATTTGACTTTGAAATTATAATGTTTATTAATATAAAAGAAAAAATATTTTATACTCAGTCAGTTTTATATCCTCTGTTAACTAAGAACAGAAGAAAAAAAAATACTTTTGATGAGAAAAAAAGTATTCGAACAAAGTTTCTAAACATTTTATTTTGAATTTTTTCAACATTTTCTTATGCCAAAACATTTCTCTCATTATATTGTTATTTTAATTAATTGTTTAATTTTTATTGGCTCGTGAGATTTAAATACACACGTTCGTGTTGGCGTGTGGCTCGGGGTGATGTGTAATTGTCCGAGATCGAATTATAATACCTGTGCGCAGTGTACAAAATTAATCGTGTCGGAGCTGCGTGTATACATATAACTAAATTATTTTACATATAATAAACACACGATAAAATATATAAGTCTCGTCCGCGTGTATAGTATAGTATGTTATACTATATTGTCGATTTGTGTGCGATCGGGACATGCAAATCATGCGGTCATAACGTGACACTAATAATACATAAACAATAGTAAATATTATTAATACATGAATATGTCTGTGCGTGTTATATCGTATGATAGGGTGACCATACGTCCTGTTTTATACAGAATAGTCCTTTAAATTCGTCTCTCGATCCTATTGTCAGGAGAAACTTCCCACGGGGCACCCTTTATCCTGTTTCCTTTTTTTTTTTTTTCAACCTATGCCATTATTTCTCAAGTATTTTGGAAATCATAAATTTAAATTGTATTGATATGACGTGGTAATTGTACATTTAACTCTAATTAATCCAATTGTTATCTAATAAATTAGCATTATTTTGAAATTTTAAATATTATTTTCTTCATCACTGACCTACCTATTTTTTGAATTTCGGCATTCTATAATTCATTGTATCGAGAAATATTGATTTGAGTTAACCGAATGTGTAATATGTTAACTTAAGAAATATATTTCAAATAACTAAAATTTGAATTTTGAATGCTTATGAGAAACCATAATTTTTTTCTAATGAAAACCATTAAAGATCTCATCCTCCCATGTCTAGGGTAATTTGAAAAATATATTGTTTTTACAGTTACACATCGTAAAGTATCCTATTCAAGCCTTTGAAATAAATATCTTCTGATCCAAGAAAATATTGAAATGTTACGAAGACGTCATCCCCTGCCCTTATGCTTATGCCACTTTCATTAATTGTATTTCAAAATTTTGAAATTATGTTTTGTTTGTAGGTAAAAAGTGAAATTACTGTGTGCATTTATTTTAAATTATGCAATTCTATGCATAATGCTTCGTATTTATTAAAATGTTTCCTAATCGTAATTGCTGAACAGACATTTTTCGTATCCTATTTTATAATTTTCAAAATATGGTCACCCTATGGACGTATGAATATAACACGTGTAAACGTGCGTCCATGCGTAAATTCCACTCGTATAGAAAATAATATGCTCACCGATAAAGCGTTCAAAGTCCTTCGAAGCAGAGTTTCGCAGTGGCTGGTAGTTGCTACTGTCTCCGGAAGCGCGTTCCATCTAAAATGAATAATAAAAACATGTTATGATGTTGTGTGGTCTCGTAAAATATGCCGTGTGTTAATTACAGTTCTTTTATATGCTCATAGACGGTACAAAGTGATGGTATGTAATGTGCAATTCTGGGCAAGTTACTTTATTTTTTATCTTGTTAAGTTAAGTTTAAAGTTTATAGTTGCTTATATATCTATATATATATATATATATATTTTAACTAGTTTAAGTTACAAAATAAATAGAAAAAAAAGCAATTAAACTTCATTAAAAATAAGTTAGTTTTTTTTTCCTGATACTTACCATCTATGTCAAAACACAATTTAAATTTCTGATAAAAATAAATTATAAATGACCAGCAATGTGTTAAATCAGTCATTCATTGAAATTTCAAAAATTAGTAGAAAAAATAGAAAATTTAAAAATTATAAATATACTATTAACTGACTACTGTTATCTTAACGTTGTTACAAAAAAAGTTAACCGATAATTTACTGGATATTGTGAAAATAAACATAACTATTATTAAGTTAGAAGTTACTATAAAAAAAAAACCAAAGTAACTCTTTAAGTAACTAAGATGAAAGTAATTAACTTTTAACTTCACTGCGTAACTCTTTATTGTCTAGCCTTGGTTATGTGTATACATTAATATATTATTACTGTACTTATACACTCATCCATAAAACATAATAAAAAATAATACAATATCAACAATAATCAAAAGAACGTCATTAAAATATAGACAAGGTAGTCGTAAACTGATAAGTTGTATAGATATGATTGCAGGGAAGAGATATAATTTCCTGTTTTTCCTGAACCTTTTAAAATAACATCAAATAATAAATATTGTAAACAAAAATTGTTTGAGCTGTAACAATTATTGACATGTGATCAGGTTATCACTGATGGGGAAAAACTAGTCGTTATCAATAATTATAGGTGTGTTTTGGTGAGCTGGTATTCAGGAAAAAATGCACCCCTCAATATAAAAATGCACACAAGAGGGCGGTTAACACAACAGAGCCACTGCTTTTTAAGCTAGGGTGACCATACGTCCTGTTTTATACAGGATTGTCCTTTATTTCGGCTCTGTGTCCTATTGTCCTGACAAACTTCTCTCAGGACGCTTTTTGTTCCGTAATTTCAAGTCTGTCCCATATTAATCCCGTTTTTTGATTTATTGTTGATTTAAAATTTTTGAAATTTTTGAAATGAAATTATTGAATAAAATAATGTAAGAATCTAGAAATCTTTTGGACACCATTAGATTAATTATAATCGTAAAATGAATTAACAAGTTTTTCAGAAAGTAAAGTATACAATATTATGCACGAATAAAGGATTTGAAGAAATTTTAAAAAGTATCAATTTAGTTTCATTATGTTATTTTATGTTTTTCAAAATAATGTTTTTATGTGTTTACGAATAATCTATAATAGATAGTCTAAAAATTATACTTTTGTCACGGTTCAAAAACATAAATATATATGTAATAAATACTTATTTATTTAAAAATATTATGAAAAATATTTTTGTCCTGTATTTTATTTTCTTAAATATGGTCACCCTATTTTAAACGATAAAGAAGTCGATATTTTTGTTCTTTAATATTTCGAGTATTAATGCGCTGTCGGATTACTCGCGTTAAGTATGTGTGAATAATCACTTTAGCTGTATAAGCGAAATATTTCTTCCGAATTTCTCCGAAATATTGATCTCTCCGCAACCTGCTGTAGACATTCGATGATGATGAATTATTATGATAGAGTTGTGCACAATTTTGTATATAGTTTCATCTTGCTCTGCGAGTTTGGTTGTAAAGAAATCACTCAATAAAGTAATAATAATATTATTATGAAAATACTTATTTGAATTAAATACAAAAACAATGCAAACTGAACGATTCGATAAACACTTTGAAACAACAGTATCATATTAAACGTAATATTTCTATTAAAATACTCGATAAAACCGTAAACTCTTACTGTCGATTGTGTAAACGAGAATATCTTATTGGATTCGATCAGACAATATTGTAAATAAAGTTTTGACTCTTCCGGTCGAGTGAATAACTGAGTTCATTAATTTACGATTTTCCATAAAATAGTATTGTTAAACAAAATAATTCTGTAGTGCACAACTAAAAGCTGCTAAGTTCAAAAAGCTATTCTCTTCAGTACAAGTTTATTGGTAACAGTTGCAATTAATAATTAAAAAATTAATATTCTTTACTTATCAGTTATTTTGCCAAATGGTGCAGATAATCTGTATAGCTCATAAGTGAAAAATATTAATTTTCAAATTATAAAAAATATAATATCAACTTTTGGCTTTACAAAATTGTTCATGAACGATATTTTCGAAGTTCTGTCGTTTTGTCCGCGATATATATCTTCAAAATATAAACGTTTGAAAACTCAACGTGTTATTGTGCGTAATAGCTATCGATGATAATTTTTTTCCAAATATATTATAAATTAAACAAAACAAATCTTTGGTGTTATCCGACTTACGGTTTTGGAGCGCATTCATATTCTTCTTGGACCCTTCTAATCTATTTCACTATCTTACACCGGCGCGATCCACTTAATCTTCTTCAAACGTCATAATGATGTAATCTCAACGTTCTCCTCGTCGAGCCCAGAGCTGGTGTTATTATCGATTAGACAGTTATTCGCGCACGGTACTTTTCTTGAATGTTTTTCTATCGACTTTGCCCCGTATTCGAACCCAAGTACCGATATGGTATTTAAAATTTCGAAAATTACAAAGCGATCACTAATCATTTATCATTAGCATTATCCTATGCTGGTTCGGAAAGAAGGATAATACATTTGCTTATGAATCCTTATTCGTTTAAGTACCATGCACTATTACAGTTACAGCAGATATTTATATGATTTTGCATATCGTTATTTATTGATCCAATAAAAAAAGCTGGTTTATACAAAATTGTGTTTCATGACCAATCGATTCTAAACACAACATTTTATTTTATAATATTTTAGTATATTTTTAAAATATCTTTTAACACAAAAAATCAAAAATTACCCACAAAACAATTGTACAAAATGAAAAAAAATTTTATAAATATCAGCAGATATGGTAAGTTCATTACCAGTGTTTAGATAAAATACTGTTAATTTATTTCATTCAAATGGTCTTCTTAGGTGTTCCAATTCATTAACAATACGAAATGTTAAAACAATTATTAATCTAATCAATACATTTTTCAAAATATGTCAAAACCATTAATAATTGTGGGATGCAAAAAATCAGGTAAGAAAATTATTATATAGTTATATCGGTTTTTCATTATTAATGATTTCTAACATTTTTGTTCGGTTTCCAGATTGAAGAATAAAGCTGTGAAACAATGTCACTCAGTAAATATAAATTAAAACAAATATAAAAATTCAACATTTCAAAAATTTCAAATTGTAATATTTTCTTAAAAATATTTAAAACAATTTTATTAGAACTGACTTACTGTATTATTTTATTATTATTATTGTTATACCATGTTTTCATGTTGGTCATTTTTAGGACATAACTGCATACATATTATTAGATAGGTTTTTTTAGACTATCTACCTATCTATGAAAAAAGTTTCACCGAATATTTTAATATCTTGTTAAGATGAAGAAAAATATACAACGAAAATTAATTTAACGAATTCAAGAGAATCGTCACGTATGCGTTCCGGTATTTGTTTAATGTTATTTTTTCTATCATTCATATCGAACGGGGTGTAATAATTTTTCTCCAAAAGTAAAAATCCATTTTCCTTTACTGTACATTTTCATGTATTTATTGAAAAAATGACTGATACATTTTTAAAATTAAATTATAAAAAAAAATAATAATAATTTTTGAGAAGCACTATGCACTGTATACTAAACTAATTATTTGTACTATTAAATAAAAATAAAAATGTTATAAATATAAATAATTATTAGACTGCTTTTATGAAACTTTTGTCTATTATTTTTTTATCTCATTATTAATTACATATAGTATATACATATACAATATAAGTTTTTCTTTAAATCAAGCTAAAAACAGTAAGTATTGGCCTATAAAACTATGTATTATACTTTTTATTGGTGGGAGGGGGGGGGTAATCACGAAGTGCATATTATATGGTGAGTGAAGGAAAATAAAATAGACCTTTATACGGTAGAAAACGGACAGTGGAGGAAAATTAAATTTGGCTTTTTGGAGGAAAACGGATTCAGTCATTGAACAAATTCCGTTGTCTTGTTAATTTTTCCAGTTTGGAAATTAATTTTATGCAAAATAAATTGACAATAAATTAATTCGTGAAATTATTAATTCGCGGTTTTATTATTACTGCTGATTAAATCACGAGAAATACGAAAATCAGATTACTTAAATACTCCACTGTTACTGTGTAGGTACATTAAACGTCTTTCGTCGTCTTTGATATCTGCACGCACCGAGTTCTTAATTATTTAATCAAACCGAGCACAAAAGCACATCTTTGGAATGAGATTAATTCGATACCCATGTAACAGTATGAATTATTATTCTGTACTATACTATTATACCGTATTATTATTATTATTATTATACGTCTTCTATGCAAATGCTCGCGATGGTGGTTAGCGTAAAATTACGTATAATAATATTCTATGTAAGAAAACCCCATGCAAGATATGAAAATGTTTTAATACACGGAAGATACGCGAATGTTTTAATCCGACATTTGTTTAGCGCTGTGGAGTTAATTGAATATGATCGGAGACATAATTTCATATTTTGTAATGGAATGCATAGACAATAATTTTGAAAATCCCATACACGAAATTCTAAAGTTAAATAAAAAAAAAAAAATCTATCGGATTAAGAATTTTAAATTTTGTATAAGGTTTTAAATAGTTTTGATTTTTTGAAAAAAAAAAAAAAACTATCATGTCTATCTATCATATAGATAATACATTATAGTATATAGAATAATATGAAAATGATATCTATTTTTTTTTTTAATTCAATACGCCCACAAAAGTATCGCACACGAAGAGTGAAGAATACCCAAAGCGCGAAGTACGTCATTTTTTTGTAGTACCATCGCAATTTAGTTTAATCATATTTTACACGCACGATTCATGATTTCGGATTTAGAGTATTTTTCTACAAAAAAACATCCTGCAAGTTCTCTGCAGTGCCGGGCAAAGTCGTAAAAATGTAATTTCTACTCGCCGTTTACTCGCAAGTACTTACCTACTCAGCAGTGTTGATCTGTTAAGGTTTATAACTTTTTACAACGGATGTATCGCACAGTATAAACACAATGAAAAACTAATATCTTTATAGACGTGCGTGCACGTAACTCGTAGATTCGCTATTTCAAAAAGTACAATTACAATTTTTATCGTTGAACAAATATTATTGTTATTAATAAGACGACAAGAGTATCACATAAATTTAACCGCAAGCACTTGGAATACATTATGGAATAAGTTTTCTTCCGGTTTTTTTTTTTTTTTTTTACTGCCAGACTCGGAATTTCTTTTGTCATCCTCATAGGACTATATCGCATTACTTTTATAATTATTTTAATATCATATATATATAACGACAATATAAATTCTCATTTCGTTTCCACTAAGTATAATTACACGCTGTACTCGCTAACTTTGTAATGTGGTGTAAATCGCATTTATCAAATGACTATTTTTTTTTTTTTTTTAATTTTACAACTTATACTATATATTTTGTCCTCATAATTATCCTTACACAATTATTAACAATGATAAGTGTGTAAAATTATCAGTGGTACTTAGGCAGATGAAATTCACAAAAAAAATGGTTATTTTTAAATTTATTTAAAACTTAACATTCACCGGCAGACCAAAAGAATACTATTTTTCATTAAAATACGTTATACACAATTTATACTAGTCGTATATTTTTTTTTGAAATTATGAGTAATAAGTCTCAATCTTTAGATCGCAGAACATAATAATAATTTATTAACATTAACTGGAATTAATGTTGAGTTCGATTTCGATTACATAAATTTTATTCTAGACTAAAGGATAAATAACACATTTATCTATACATACAAGAAAAAAACGTGTTCTTCGAATAATCCAATTTTCTTAACCGAAAATCAAAGAAACTACAATATGAGCGTTTTTATTGTAGCTGTATTTCGAGAATTTTAAGGAATATTTTTAATAACACAGTCGTATCAATTCAATATTCCTGTATTTTCATAAATTACATTTTATTATTATTATTATTATTATTATTACCAAAACAACCCATATCACGAAAGATTTTGTAATTATTGATTATACATTGAACGGTCTGTGTAGTATTTTAATATTTCAAAAGTACTTTTAGACATGTGAGATTACAACGTCATAATCTATCCTTTCATGTTGTCATGAACACGTATACCACCTAATCCTGTGTAATTTATAATCGTTTATCACATATTACGTGATAAAAAAAAAATATTGTAATTTATTACATTCACAATTTTTAGTACGTGTGTAATGTGTATAATAATATAAATAAATTTATTTGTATTCTCGTGTTACAAGTTATACATCTCAAAATCGAATTTTGTCAGTGAATTTTACAATTTACATTGTAGTATTTCATTTATAATAAAATAATTTAAAGAATTTATATATATTTCGATCTAAAAATACAGTATTTAATCGAGTATTTTGAAAATCATAAATTTAAAGTATATTCATATGTATTGTAATAACACATTTAAGTCCGTTTGCAATTTAATAAATGAGCATTTTTTTTTTTTTTAAGATATTATTACATACTATGTACAGTTAAAGTACTGATATGTATTAAAAACTTTTGTAGTTAAATCTAACACACTATAATTCATTGTATACCAAGAAATATTGATTAAATTTAATTTAAATATAAAGTATGTTATGTGTAAACTCGAAATAAATGAATCAAATAAGAAAAATTGTAATTTCTCATGTTTATGAGAAATTTCTGTGTGATGTTTCATTTTCTGTACTGTCAATAAATTATACGAAAATCAAATATAACGTAATAAAACTACATTGAAACTTTTTTCATTATTTTTCATGTATTCCAGAAAATTTAATTTCAGTTGAAAATAGTCGTTGTCGTCGGTATATTTGAAAGTCAATCCAGACACTTTAAACTTAAAAGTGGATGAATAGTTGAATTTAAATGATTTTGAAACGCAATTTGTAGATTTTTGATCGAGTAACGGGTACTATATTATAATATGGAAACAAAATTTGTTTTAAAATAATTTAATTTTTTTAAATATTTAATATTTGTTTTACTAAGAAATGAATTGGGAAAAATCTAATGCGACGAGACAGTGTCGCAGTGTTGCATGAACTCGAATAAAAGTTACAAATCATTAAAACAAATGAATTGGCAATAAGTGAACGATAAAAATAATCGCATCAAGCAAAAACTCATTATATATATTTTTTTTTTTTATTACGTTTCTTATTTGTTTACCAAATAAATCGATAAAATATAATTTAAATTATAATAACAACAGTTTTCTCAAAATATGGGATAAACTTCCCAAAAGTTTACAAAAAAGACACGGAAACAATTTTTTTTTAATCCAAAATTTATGAAAATTTAATTATAGAAAGATAATGGTATGAGAAATATTTTGGTGCAAAAAAATTTGGAAAATGTAAAAAAAATGTTGAAAATTTCTTCTTACGCTTTTTTCTCATCGAATTTTTTTTTTTACGTTTCTCGGTTAATGCCGTTCATGATGAAATATAAAACTGGCAGTTTGAAATTTTTTTTTTTTTTGTAATAACAAACTATAATTTTTAAGTAAAATTGAATAAATTGAATAAATTGAAGCTCCGCTCATAATCGTCTCATTTAGGAAATGATTAATCATTTATAATATATCCACAAGAGTATTTCACGTGAGGAGTGTAGAACATTATTCTACTATTCTTTTCATAGTTTTTAGATTCTGAACGAAGTGAAGAAGCTTATGTTTTTACAGTGATGTTTATTTTTTTATTTTTTTTTTCTTCCTCTGTAAACACTTTTTCGTATAGAACTACTGGTCCAAAAGTTTCGATCAGTAACTCTATAGATCCAAAATCGAACCCAGATGGTACTTTTGAGATATCATTTTTCAAATTTCTCAATATTTTTTTTAATAATGCGAAAAAACTGAAAAATTTTTTTCAAAAAACGGCAAAATATGCAATTACCGCAATTTCCAGAAAATTGAAAATTACTTTTTGACATAACTTCTAAAATAATGCAGCAAAAGACTTGAAATAATCACCAAACACTAAAAATAATCACAAGAAAATTTCATAAAAATTTCAAAAAGATTTGATAAATTTTGAGTTAAGTGCAGCATTTTGAAAATTTCGGAAATATTTAATTTTTTATGTAATGAAATTTTTGATTTTTGATATTAAGACTTGAAAATTTAATATTATCTCACTGACATATATGTCTACTTGACCTGAAAAAATCTCAAAAATCGTTAGTCAAATTTTTTTTATAACCGTTTGAAGTTAGAATTTCGACTAAATTCGTTAGTTTTACCTAAAATCACGCACTTTAACGTACATATAAGAAAATTAGCCAAACCGATTGTTTTGAAATTTGGTTTCTAGATAGAAAATTTCATTGCGAATATTTTGGCGCAATAAAATTTTTTGCGGACAAAGAATTAAACATTTTACAAGGGTTAGACTGAAAAAAACTCGAAGAAAGTACGGACACTAAAAGGTATTTGTTATTCGTTTAACTTATTGTGCGTATTTTTCGACGCTAAATTTAATGCGATACAAGTCGGTAATTACGGTGTGGCCTAGGGACTGCCGCCCAAATACATTTCTCAGTGCCACAACGCCTTGTCACATATTACACGGACTAGTGATGGGCAGAAACGACTAATTACTACCGATTTAGTCGGTAGTACCTTATGACTAATTAGTTACTCGAATATTTTTATTATTCGACTAATTATTATTATTCGACTTATTTTTATTATTCGACTAATTATTATTATTCGACTAATTATTATTATTAGACTTATTTTTATTATTCGACTAAATTCAATTTGACTTTTTTTTTTATTATTCAACTGATTTTTATTGGACTGATTG
>JAIPRM010013788.1:0-11168 GCA_025469315.1 Stegophylla sp. TES_Ste_2020
TTTTTTTTTTCTTATATTATTAATTTCCTTTGTTCAGAATCGTTTTACTGAAGAAATGATTTATCGTTTCTTTAAATTTTAATACGCCCGTCAAGAGAATACCACCCGTCGTGCGAAGTACACCCATCGTGCGAAGTATGTCCGGCTTTTTTAATTATATTTATTTTCAACGTCGGTATTCATTGTAATGACAACTCCACTTAGAATCGTTTGATTAAAGAATTGTTTTGTCGTGTTTTTTTTTTTAAATTCAATACATCCACTTAGAACATTCCACCAATGGAGTGATTAATACCCATGATGTAAAGTATGTGCGGATTTTTTTGCTTGTTGGCGTTATACCTAAAAATCCCTCGTATAGGGCCCAGCGATTTCCGACCTATGGGTTGTGGGCAACGCGGTACTGGGTCGCGGACGCTGCAGGTCGGAGTTCAAAGCCAAGGGTTGACGAATTTTAATTTATGTCCATTGGCATTGACTTCGAGATTTTTTTATTTTATTACAGTGTTTACATTAAATTGTGTTTAATAAAAATTAAAAAGATTTGTAAATGTGTACGGAACGATTTCGTGGCTAATTACGAAATTGCATTCAATAGGTTTTTCAATTACTTATTTATGTGAATGAACCTCTCCGACTTAAATTGTTTTGAAAAATAATTTTTGAAAAAAATTGAAAATAGAGAACGATTTGAGGCTAAAACTAAAATGAAATAATATTATACGTTATATTACACGCGAGGAGTAAAAATAATAATATTACACGAGTCGCTCTCTGTAGCGCACATTATAATATTTTTTTTACAAACTACACCGTGGTAGTAACTACCTGTTACCTATACACGTTCTACTACGTGATTTATTGTAAACGCTTTCGATATTATTATTATACGATTAAGCTGTTGAAAAAAAAAAAAAAAAAACAATATTGAATTTACACACGCGTGGAATAAGAAACACCATTTCGAAATTGTATATTATACGCGCACGTTGGCGAAAATCCACGGTGCCAAGGTTCGATTTTTCTCCGTTATGCGTACCTAACAACAGGTATACGCTAAACGCGGTTATTTCGATTTTCCCACGCGTTTCCTACGTAAAAACGAGACCCTGTGTGTAATATCATATCCGTTGGATAGGTTAATACGAACGCCAGTGTTGTGGTTCATTTCCGAAATTTCGCAAAAAGTCTTTTTTCTATGTCAACATTTGGAAAAACCATTGAGAATTTCCCAAAAAAGGACCTCTCAAAAGTATCATCTAGAGGCGAATAATTGTGATTTAAAAAGTTGTTGGTCGAAACTTTTGGACGCGAAAACCGTAGAATGAAGTTAAAAACATATTTTAATAAATTGATAAAGTAGAAGGCATAGTTTTCATTAAGGAAGTTTCCTTCGAGCATTCCGATTATTTGCTCCTTTGTCCCACACGCCCTTTTCTACATATTTCATCCACTCACACAACAGCACAGTACAGAGGTTTCCAAATTCAGTAAATTACTAGTAATTACAGTAATTTACTTAAACATCAGAAGTATTATATAAAAAAAAAGAAGTAATTATTAAGAGATTTCGAATTTCGTATTTATTTCTGCCGCGAAAAAGTTAATTATTATGCATGACGAGGGAGGGTAAACTATAAAATTAAGATTCAAAACTATATTTACATACAGAAATTTGTTTAACAAGTGGGTGGATATGAGTTTGAATTTGCGTACACGAATAACTAATATGGCTTATACGATTAAAAAAATATGGACGATATTTCAAAATCATAAATAAACGACACTGGTAGTGCGCGTGAGGTTTTTATTCGTGGAACCTTCTGAAAATGCTGTAATTTGAAAACTCGAGTAAGTATTGAAGTGAATAATAGAAGGAGTTTTGAGATAACGATTTTAACTGTTTAACCTGAATTCTGTTATGATCTGGTTTGAATAGACTTTCCAAAGAAGTCGCGAAGTCGTGGACATTAAAAAACGATTGTGAAAAAGTTTTACTTAATTTAATAGACGTGCAAAACAATTTCTTTTGTAAGAAATTTATATAATTAAATTTATAACATAATTTCAATAATATTTACAGATATACATGATATTATTTGTTCTGTTCAATTGATTATATAATATGATTTCATCGATATCGTGAGAGAATTTAATTTTAAAATGGATATAGATATAATATCACTTACGATTAGTATAAAAAATGTTTTTTAAAACTTTGTTCAAAAATTAGAATTTAAATACGTTTCCGGGAGAGAAATAAAAAAGATGTTAATACGTTTTCTTTTCACCGGTTTTTCGAACGTATCGAGTAATCCTCAGAGTTCATGATTTATTACGTGGCTTAGCGTTTGCAATTTAGGTAATTCGCGTGTTTACATATTACCTCAAACACACGCTAAACACAATTTCACAGGCCAACGCTCAAATTTATGTACAATAACAAACATGAATTATTATTTTGTTGGATTTCGGAAGAAATAATAACTGATTTCGAGACGTTTACCCGACAGAATAAGTAATAAAAGTGAAAACAAAACAAAAAAAATGATCATTTTTTTTCTGTTTGTATTACATTTAATAAGTTCTGAGTAATAACATTATACGTTGATAATGAGCTCATGTTTCAAGTTTCTAGTACTTTTTGTTTTGAGGTTATGACTAAATTACTAAAATCTAATTTATGGCATATTTTACTGTATTTATTCAAATTCGAGGTAGTTTATTTTTGTTTTTTGAAAAACCCATTGATGAAATTGAAAAATTACATCTTTTAGGTACGACCTATAGAGTCAATTTTCGATCTATACTACTGAATAAATTTTATTTTACGATAAAGCGTTACCGGAAAAAAAAGCATCATTCAAAAAATTCTTAGATTCTTTGCTCCATTCAGAATCTAAAATATAGTGCTTAGGTTTTTCATTTAATAGTTGTCACATAATATACATTTTTTAAAAAATAGTATTATTTACTTACTATTTCATTATTCATACGCTTAGAACGGATTACTTAGAATGGACCCCATAACGTATTACTTTTCTTATGTTACAGGGTTGCCAACTGTCCCGATTTTAGCGGGACATTCACGATTTTTATGTTTTTTCCGCGTCCCGATCAAAGTTCACGCGGGACACCTTTACCCCAGGACATAAAGGAACAGTTACCAACTTATTATATATTATTTATTATTACAGTTATTAGTTTAACTGATTTCGTAAATTTAGAAAAAAATTATAAGTAATACTTTTCGAATGCTGCGAAGAGCAAAGGAAAGACAATTGGAAAAATAAATAATTTATAATTAGGGAACGGATTTTAATTTAGTGTTAAAGTAAAAATATTTAAATATGTGTTTGTTATTACTTAATAAATATCATAGGATTGAAATATTTAATTTGAAAATTTGATTGATACACGACATAAGTGCATAATAATTTAAAAACTGGTGTAGTGAGCAAAAAAAAAAAAAAAAGGATAATTTCATCCAATAAAAAGTCCTGATTTTCTAAACTGAATAGTTGGCCACCCTGCTTATGTATATCTGCTTAGATTCATTTTATATAATTGTGTGTGTGAGTGTATTTTGTATTTATATAGTGTACATAGAAAGGCATATGTGACACACTGCTGTGTACAAGAGATAAAAACGATAGCGAAAAAACTGCAAATTGGAATCGTACTCGCGCAGTACACGCGGTGTGAATTTTTCGCGAAAATCATTGTACGGGATCGACATCGATCTGTTTGCGCCTCTGTACGCCTCTTATTGCTTTCAAATTATTGCGCATATAGGTGGAAGTGACACGATCACATAATGCAAAATGGTAGGTTAGGGCTGATTTTGGGTTAATTAACGAAAGCGGATTAAAAACAAAAAAAAAAACGGTAGATTAAGTAATTAACGCGGTTAATTTTTTCGAATTACCCGTGTTAAAAAATTTGAAAAAATCAAAAACTCAAAAACCCTGCGGATGGGTGTGATGAAAAATGAAAAACAGCGGAAACACTCTTGTCGTCGAACATGGCAGATTAAATATGCGTTTTTTTTTTTTTTTTAATGGATACTTAACGTCGTGTTGTAATCCGATTCACGGGGTGGAAAAAAAAATCAAATTAAACAACAGAATAATTCTGCCACATAAAATGCGCGCGAATGTGTATAAAATAGATATTATTATTATTTAGGCTCGAAAGTTGTAGGAATTGCATATTGCTCTGTATGTTCTCAATTTATAGCAGACCTAGCTAGAAATCTGAAGTATACAATGGCGAGTTAAAAAATTGAAAATTAAAAACGCATATTTTGCTAATTTTAGCTAAAAAAGTGCATATTTCATTGGTTTTATATGCGCATATTATGCATATTTCATATTTTTCTAAAAAAATTGATTTTTTTCAATTTTGAAAAAAGTATTGGTGGTTCAACGCAATAACTTAACAGGTATTAGAAAACATGTATTTTTTTCGTAATTTAAAAATACTGAAAAAATATTTGTAATTTTATTTTCAGCTCAATAAGATTTTTTTCTCAGTTATAAATAGTTTTTATGTTTATTATTAATTTATTATAGCAACATCTGATGTATTTGATTTTTGAAATTTAGAATAATTTTCATGCATATTCATTAAATTTTTTTGCATATTTTACATTTTTAATGCAAGTTTTATAATTTTTTTGTGCATATTTTGCCTTTTTTTTCTAGCTCCTACTAACTTCCGAGCCCTAATTATTATTGCAGTTATAATAACATATAATATACGTTTGTACAATTAATGTCTGTGCGTAGAATCGATGGATTTTCGATTACATAACGCGAAATCTTCGCGTGAGGAAATGTAAATAATAAAAATAATATAACAAGAGAATGAAAATGTATCACGTGCAACCGGCGGCGGAGACGGAAGCTGAGCGCAGGCGCGAGCGTTCGAGCTATTATTTTTTGATGGAAATCGGTTAATCAGAAGCAAAATGCGGCGGCGGCGGATAGGCGACGTCGGTCGAGACGATGGAGCCGACACCTCGCAGATTGTGTGTGTGTGTGTGTGTGTGAGCGGAAAAAAGGAGGGGAGAGGAAAAAAAACGAAAAATAATACGTGACCTGAAATCGGCTGTTGGCAAATGACGCGAGAAATAAGGATACGGTGAGTGGGCAAGTTTTTGGAAACGCTGTATTTTTCTTCGTCTCCCCCTTCTCTCCGAACCGCCTTACCACCACCACTATCCCTCCCTCTATAAAACGCCCGTCGCCAACATTACACACACACACACACACACACACACACATATTTATATGCGCACTCCATCTTCGCATCCCGTCCTACCCACCCAAACCTTCCCCTTAAAGGGACTGTATTTTTATTTATTTATTTTCGGCGCGCGTGAAAACTCTTGTATATACCTGCTGTGCAGTGGAACAACTTTTAATGGACGTCAGTAATGAACGGAAAGTTGTGTGTTGGATGATTTCACGGTGGACGTATCCTCGAGGGATGGGAGGGGGTAGGAGGTTAAGTCTTATAGGAGCGAGGTGGTAAAAACAAAAGACTTTTTTAAACGTTCAAAAAAGAAGCTGATGTGACGACGAATTAGACGATTGCTCTGGCGATAATAATTGGCGGAGGTGTAAAAAGATAAAAGCAAAAAAAAAAAAAAAGGAAGAAGAAAAAGTTTGAATGTTTGGACGGTTCAGTTTTTGTATATTTGTAAAGACTTTTGAAGACAAATTCGCGAGAAATAATGAATTGATAATTTTTTTTTTTTCTTTCATTTATGACAATCAAGTTATAAATAGTTTGTTGTGTGTTCAAAACAATAATTAAACTTCAATGGTTCGGGACCGAGAAAAAAAAAATACCAATCGACACTCACTACGCTATATACTCGTAGATATATATAGATAAAGGACGAAAACAAGAACTCGTAAAAGTTGTATGTATTGTCCTAGTATGTTCTTTTAACTCTTCGATCACTTTTCCCCCCTCTTTAAAATACTTTACTACTCTGAACTTCACTGTTTCATTTCGACGGAGACTATTGTCTGATTTCGTACTGCACTCGTTTATGTATTATGTGGATTAGGAGGAGAACATTCAGTCTAGGGGAAAAAATTACTAAAAATAATCTTAGATAAATTTTTTTCAAAAAACACAGCAAATTATATGCATAATTTCATTACAAAGATCATGGTTGTATAAAATTGAGTTATGTATAGCAATGTAGGGGGCATTTTGTATATAGTCAATGGGGGGCATTTTGAAAATTTATAAAAATAAACAAAAATATTACAAAAAAAAATTAATGAGTTGTGTGTACTTCATTACCTAATATTATCATAATTATTATTAGTTATCTATTTAAAAGTTTAAAAATCATACAATTTTACAATTTTCTGTGTTTTTTTTTGAATGTAAAATGCTCTCATTCATTCAAAGTTCAACCGATTTCAAAATTCTTTTTTTTTTTAAGTAAAATAATTTTTTTTTCTACATCGGTTTTGAAAAAAAAAAAAAAAAAAAAAAACTGATACAAAAACGATATCGGTTCATGTATCGGCCCACCCCTAAAAAAATATTGATTTCAACTATAACGGGGATGCCGTCCGCGTTATCGAATTACTTCACTTCGGTGTTTAGAGCGACAAAACGATTAGGACACGAAGGCAAGTGTGCATTTTTTCCCCCCAAACTAGTAAGCCAGCGCGGCTTTACGGGCTCGATCTCTCTTAGACGCGTTCAAACAACAAAACTCAAACAACAACAAGTTGGCGGTCGTTTCGCGGCGGTTTGTCCCGCAACACCCGCCGACCCGGTGCCGTGCAAATCCCACTTATCACCCGTGCGTTACATCCGTCTTGCTGCCAGACAATTTACTCGGACGTTTTCAAAAATGTCTGTCGGTCGGTCGGTCGGTTAATACCGCGAGCCGCCGTCTCGAATACTGTGCACCGGAGTCTCCGAGTCTAATTCATTAGACCTCCGCCGTTATCCGTCCCCAGACGGCACACACACACACACACACACACACACACACACACACACACACATTTAACCTGTGTTCCTTGTTCCTCGGCCGCCGAAGCCATTTAAGTGGTTCTTATAACCAAAAGTTTTGATACACTCAAAATTAGGCGTCTGTATTTAACTGTAGTAGCGCACTCGAAAACGTATAATTATAATAATATGTAAAAGCGATACCGGAACTTCAAATAAAATCCACTCTGTAAAACTCGTGATCCATTTGTATAAATCATAGAGTAAAGAATATATATTGAAACAATCAAAATATGGAATACGCTAAGAGTGACCATTTTGAGTAAAAAATAAAATTATTTTTCTTATTTGGTTGGTACCACTTTAAATTTTCATATTATTAGATAAGATATACAAAAACAATAACATACATTTTAAAGTATGAAAACAGTTCCTTATCAGTGATCCGATTGAACAAGGGATATAATATTTCGATACGGTAATTTGATTCTTTTCAATAGGTCACTCCGTAGCGTATTCCATTTCAATGCTTCATTTAGGTATACGTATGGCCACTGGTTGGTATGTAAATACGTTCTCAGCGACAGTAATACGTCATATAGTCTAATTTAAAATTTTTATTGCGTATCAATACACAAAAACGAGAAATCATTTATGTTTTGACGTGATGAAACACTCTAGAGTTCTCAGTCTTTTTTAGACCACGACCCAAATTTTCCTCGGAAAATCAATCGCGACCCACGTGGTTTTACATTCACAGGATAAAAGAGTAATTTTAAACGAACAAAATTAATATAATTTTAATATGCATGTAAATGTGCGACTGTATCAATAATTGACAGTGGGATTTAGTTAAAAACATAAATTTTTCAGAATCTATGTAATTTAAAAAACCCACCGAAATAAGACTTGAGACCCACCGGGTTTGGTTAGGTTAGGTTGGTGACCCACAGTTTGAGAAACGCTGCTCTAGAGTATATTATTTAGTTATTTTAAAATCAAATATAATTTTTTTAAGGTCTTATACGTTTTAGTCGGATGCCATTGAGCACTTATCAATAAATGAAAAATGTTTCCAAATTAAATAAAACGAAATTTCATAGAGTATTAACGACTCGAAATTTTAAACCAATTTTGTACGAATTGAAAACGCATAATCTTATTTCGTTCACTTATAAAAATTCTCTGTTTATTAGATTATATGAATTAGACGTTTCATCGGTTTTTGCAGAAAACAGACGCCAATACTGTGCCAGAAAATGCACGCTTAAATTCAATAGTCGACCGAACAGAGAAAATCGTGACAGTACTTAGAATTTAATTTTGGCTTGGAAAAATATATAATTGTGAGTCGTGCTCGTCGATATGAACAATATTTCTCTCGATTATTTCGATATAAACTTTTGACTTTTATAAGAAATTCGAATGTGTGGTGTGGTTAAGGACGTTAGCTGAAAGAGTTTCACGAAAGATAACCACTGTGAAAGAAAAAACTGAGCATTCGAACAAAGGTACGCGTTTTGGGGAAAGAGCTTTGATGAAAATAAAATACGATATATATAAACATAATAATATTATAGATATAAATGTAGTAACCTAATTCGCAGTCGGAGAGTTATTTTGTTAACAGCACACATCAAACGATTCGTTACTTAGATTTTGAACTTTGATTTTCACATTAAGTGCATTTTATTAATCTCACAACTCACCGGCTTAAAACTTTTCTTAATCATTTACCTCTCGAAAAACGTTGAAGGGCACGCGAATAGATTTAAGTATAAATATAATATTTAAAAATTAATTGCTCCCAGTAGACTTTGAATTTGAACCAAACGTGTTTTTTCATTTGTCTCTTACCTACGATATTTTCCTATACAAAATCAAATTGTTGCCATAATTTACCTGATCACTACTGTTTACCCCAATTTTTAAAATATATAGTAATGAATAAATAATATCTACATTTCATTTAAATAAATATTCTAATTTTGATTAAAAGATAAGTGATATCCAAATAATTATACGTCTCTGGCAAAAAATCCTTACTCGATTAAACTTAAAGTAAACTAAATAATAAAAGTTTAAATTAGTCGAGTTATTTAATTTTTGAAGACAAAATATTAATTTTTTTTTTTAAACGCACAAAGTGAAAATAATAAAAAGGTTTGGAATATTTCCATTTTCCACGTGAAATCAATGACCATTAAAGTATTAAATGATTTTAGTGAACATATTTTACAGATTAAACCTTATCCTGCAGGAACTACGTAGGCGTACTAAAATAATGTAGGTACCTAGATGTTAATATATTTAATTAATTCATTCTAAGCTTATACCCTACGTCACGTAGAGCGGTGGGGTTTTGTAATTAGTAGACGTAATACGTATGCGCCTATACATATATTGGTAATATTATTAAACACATTTGACCCAGAGAAATATTTCAAATTTAAGTGATTTAGTTTGAATACATTTTACACAGCTCTTAATCTAGCGTTTCGCGTTTTACTTTTGTACAGTTTATACTCAGTACAACAGCTGCTTACTCAAAAACTGTGCAACTCAAAAAAAATCAGATTTTCTTTCTAATACATTGAAATAACGTTATACATTCTGTCTATAAATTAGAAAAATTAAATAAATTTAGGTTCCTACTGTTAACGAATGAACTACCTACACACAATAAGACGTGGTCATCGAGTACGTATATTTAGATTTTTCAACTACTTGAACTATGACATTTTTCTTTTCTCATTTATTTTAGATTCTGAACGAAGTGAAGAAGCTAGTGTTTTTACAATGATGTTTATTTATTTTTTTTTCTGTGTACAACTTTTCGTATAGAAACACTTGTCCAAAAGTTTCGATCAGTGATTTTTTGAAACCGAATTTGCCTCTAGATTGTACTTTAGAGAGGTCATTTTTTGAATTTCTCAATTCTTTAATTTTTTTTTTGTGGAAAAAACTACCCAAAATTTGATAAAAACGACTCGGAAACCATCATTTTTTGATCCGAACTATATGAAAATTTAAACATAGATAGAAAATCATATAAGAAAGATTTTGGCACAAGAAAATTTTGAAAATGTGAAATACAATTTTTTGACATTTTTCTTTTCTCATTTATTTTTTTTATTATTAATTTCCCTCGTTCAGAATCGTTTTATTGAAGAAATGATTTATCGTTTCTTTAAAATTCAATACATCCGTTAAGAGAATCCCATCCGACGTGCGAAGAACACCTCGACGAGCGAAGTATACATTTTTTTTTTTTTTTATTTCACATGTACCGTAACGGATTATTCGAGTTGTCGCTCACCTGTAGAATCATCGGTTGAGTGTTTATTTGGCACATGTAACTGCCGGTGTCGTTTTTTTGTACGTTAGACACGTGCAACTTCCACGTGTTATGGCCGTTATGAGTGACGCCCAGTCTGTGATTGTGTGCGATCAAATTCGTGTGAATGGCCAAAATCGCTTTTGAGTCCGATTTGATCCAAGCCACCTGCGCAATGAGTTAACGAACGTATTTTTAATTGGGTACACAAAATATAATTATATGTACAAAAATTATTTCACGTATAGCGAATAATAGGCAATCCAAGGGCGCACCCAAGGGGGTGGCTGCCGGGCTAAAGCCTCCCACACAAAAAAAATGATTTCAACATGTAACATTGTCTCTTTATATTTAGATCAATGAATAACCGACTTTTAATTTTCAAAACAAAAAATTACATATTTTTCTTAGTTCTGTTAACTATTGGAAGTAATTGAATCACTATTGTAAGTAATTGAAATAAAATAATTAATATTAAGAATAACTAATATTATTTTTGAGTTATAACTGAGTTATATAATATTACCTATTTTCATTAGAAAATGTTAAATATAAAATAAAAGATGCGTGTTGCGACTTAATTTTAAGTTTTTTATTGATAATCGTTCGTTAAATTTATTTTAAACCACCGTAATTTTGGTGTTTACATTTTTTAATTTTTTTTTAATCGAATCATAGCATTTTAAATTATATAATCGATTTAATTTTATACTAAAAAAGCCGGACATACTTCGCACGATGGGTGTACTTCGCACGACGGGTGGTATTCTCTTGACGGGCGTATTAAATTTTAAAGAAACGATAAATCATTTCTTCAGTAAAACGATTCTGAACGAAG
>JAIPRM010013789.1:0-11165 GCA_025469315.1 Stegophylla sp. TES_Ste_2020
CCCCCCCAGATGTTTTTCAGTGATTGCTAGCTCCACGAAGAGTTGCAAATTTTTTCCCGGGACATGCATATAATTGCAATAAAATTGCAAAATTTTGGAACCGGTTTGAAGATTATAAGTCAAGGTAGGGGGGCTGCGTGAACTTGGCCCCCCCAGATATCTTTCGATGATTACCAGGTTCACGATGAGTTGCAAATTTTTTCCTGAGACATGCATATAGTTGCAATTAAATTGCAAAATTTTGGTACCGGTTTGAAGATTGTAGGACATGATGGGGGGGCCAACTTCACGCACATGATATTGATATGTAATGTACATAATAATATAGAATATAGCTGAAGACAAAGTAGGTATTCGAATTTTGTATATTATTTTTGTACTACTAATATAATATTGTTGTGGTTATTCGTCATTAAAATTGACAGATAAGAAGTAGAGCGAGTAAAACACGGTGCAGTGCGGGGGCAACACACACACTAATAATCATTTACTATGCACACGGACGCAAGTCACGCACGCACGCATTTCAAATAGTTCAAATATTGCCTATACACAACTCCTTAGATATACATCACCACCGATCCCCTTATGTGATTTATAAAACCTCCCCTATATCTGATTATGATGTTAATAAGCCAATTTCTATAATTTTATCTCTGTGGCAGGTATAAATTAAGAATAAATATAATTGTACGTATAATGTTCACAATTCATTTCAAAATGACAAATCACTCTTATTAATTATAACACGATATGGCCAAAATTACAACATTTTGTCCCAAAACTATTATCATGAGAGGGTGAATTAATGATTTTTATTAAAAAAAACTTCATAAAATAATTATCGATCGACATCGAATAAAATTTTTTAAATAATCATTAGGCGTCTCCACCGGGTGGTCGAAGAGGTAGGTACGATACTGGCGAATTCAAGCCGTGACGCTGTAGTTGAATTTATCTATATGAAGGCAAAAATCACCCGGTACCGAGCGCACACATTGAAATCACTTTTCACCCTAAATAAGGGTACCATATTTTGATTTCAATTTCATGCCTTATAGATTACCAAAAGCAAATCGTTGTATATTTTGACATAAATAGCCCTTGATTGCAAAAATATATAAAATTACTATCCCAAAATGTGTGGTGTCTGTTAGAGAATGCTCTGTGACGCCGTAGGCAGCTTCACCCATATAAGGGAGGCCGAGGCCCGCAGGGACCGGCCAAACGCACGGTCTCTAATCGCACTCGGAAAAGAATTTTACTTAAAAAGCTTCTGTGTTCGCCACCCAAATGAGGGAGGCCGAGGCCCGCAGGGACCGGCCAAACGCACGGTTTCTAAGTACACTTGGAAAAGCATCTCCCTCAAAATTATTATTCTATTCTTTTTTACTGTAGCCTCCACACCTGTATTTTATCCGACATGTATCCCACTTTCAGCTATATAAATGTTGACACGAATAGCCCTTAATTGCAATAATATATCTTACCATCCCAAAAAGATGTGTTGGTGTCTGCTAGACCGCGATCGCTATATGACGCCGTAGGCGGCTTCACCCATCTAAGGGAGGCCGAGGCCCGCAGGCACACTTGGAAAAGCATCTCACTCAAAATTATTCATCTATTCATTTTTACTGTTGTCTCCACACCTGTATCTCACCCTACAGGTGTTCCACTTACACCTGTATCTCACACGAAAGGTGTCCCACTTACAGCTAGTATTCATTAATAAAAAAAAAAGTGTGCACTGATAAATCATTTCTTCAATAAAATGATTCTGAACGAAGGAAGTTAATAATATAAGAAAAAAAAACGAAAATTGATTTTCATATCTTCACATACACCTAATGAATTTTCTATAAATAATTTCAAATTACAATAGTATATAACTATATAAACATAATAATAATAAAAAAAGTGCAAAAAAAAAACAGTCCGTGTTGTACGAATACTGTATAACGAGACAAAACTGATAATTCATCGAACTAAAAACGTGCGAAATGCACCGTTACACTGTACACGGACATTTAAAAACCTTAGTGTGTGGCCACCTTTATAAACATTGAATAGTACCTATGTCACTATTAATAAATATGATACACGAATCATTTTATATAATTATTATGTTGGAAATTCCACGGTAACGATTGAGGCGGCAGTCTCATGACGGCGCCGACTAAATGTTTATTGGTAGATGCCATATAACCAGGGTCTGAATATGAAGTTGGTCACGTATAGGCTAAGGTTGATATTATATACACTTACTATAACAATGAATAACAACACTTTATTACACTGTAGTAAAAGTTTATTAACGTCTAATATCAGTCTGACTCAACATGGTCATACGACCAGACTGTACGGTGGACAATCCCAGTGCCGTCCCGAGGGCAGGGCACTTGCCCAGGGCCTCGCGTACATTCTATAATATGTATTTTGTAGGAGAAAAAATATTTCCAACCATTTTATCGATGACATATTTTAAATAGATAGCAGATAATATTACAAATTTTACAAATTAAATAACGTACAACTGGCTATAAATATGGACATTGGGCAACAATTATTTTGAATTGGCTTATATACCTATATGTATTTATATTATTCGAATATAATTATTTATAAGATTCTATTATTATCCAGTAATAATCGAGGACGCTCATTGACAGTCGAGTGCATTATGACTATATTATGGATTCGTGTAACTAAAAACTATATATACATATATAACTAAAACAAAAAAAACATAGATAAGCTGTAGTTCGTCGTAAGCAAGTTTGCAGCGATGCGTGATGGGCGATAGTAATAATATAAATGTTATTATCCTAAGTGTATGGACGACGAGACCATGTCGTCTAAACTTATACGTAAATATCACCAGTGGCGGCGCGAAGGGTATTTGTTTGAATCACGTGATTCATAATTATTTTAGGTGGTGGGTGGGTGTTCAAGTCAAGCTGACTAAATAATATTGCATTAGAAGTGAAAAGTAAAATAATATTCATTTAGGCTTATTATTAGCATTATGTATACCTATAGATAGGAGTATAGCTTCTACAGGTTCATGAACTCTAAAAAATTCAAACTTAATTTTTTAAACCTAATTGCGCCCAATGGATGGGTGGTCAGATGATCATTTTTAGTCATTCGAGTAAAAGAAACTTCGCGCCGCCACTAAATATCACTGATAATTTATTTTTAAATAATTTGAACAGTTTACCCATATAATAATATACATATTATTATGCGTCATTTATGCGATTAGGATTTTTTCAGGATTGCCGATAAGCGTCTTGTTTATAATATTAGGGCCTTGTTACACTGCGGATTTTTCGCCGTTGCCCGACGATTTTACCGTAGAAGTCATAAAACCGTTAGCGTCAACGTGCCATACGTGCATGGCCTTATTTCACGACAAAAGGTTGGTGCTCACGCGTGCAATGTTTATACGTGTGTTTGTACTTTAAAGTATTACAACTAGCTTAGTAGGTAAGTAAAATCAAAAATATTATATAACTTTATCAATCAAATATCAAAATACAGTAGAGCAATGATTCTCAGCCTTTTTAAAGTCACCGCCCCCCTGAAGAGCAAAATATTTTTCAACGCTCCCCTTTAAAAAAAATTATAAATAAATAAAAATGGTGTACTATATTTTGAAAAGTTTATAACTGAAAACTTAATAGAAAATATATGTATACAATTGGTATACATAAAACTGGGCTGGCTTTTTATATCTAATAAGTTGAATGTTCAATCAATTCTTGAATCTGTCAATCTGCTGTTTCAATGTTTATTGAAAACTTTAAAAAAAAATACAATTACTGATAAACCATGGAGCGTCGTTCAGCGGAGTATCTGTATTTCAGTTTTTATTTTTCTTCAATATTTTGGCATTAATGTAAATATATATTGTGCTCAACACCACCCTATCGCCCTGAAAATGCTCAGCGCTCCCTATCACCCAAAACATATTCATCGCCTCTCAGAACCTCTTCAACGCCAACTGGGGGGGGGGGGTGGTATCGCCATCGTTGAGAATTACTGTTGTAGAGGTAGTCTGTAATGTCCGTAATCTATCTTCCTAACGGCAAACTTATTTTGTAATTTATTTTTTAAGTATGCCACACTATCCGTTTTAGCGGGTACGGGTAAAACGAATGCGTTATAGCGGCTTCAGTTAAACGCATGACATGTACTATATCAACAACACATTTTCAAATAAATTGTAACATATATAAATTCTTTTTAACTATATTTATATTGATAGTATTATACTTGAATAAATTGTTTTTTAACGGCAAAAGTGGTTGGAAAACCCAGTAAAAACAGTAAAATTCACTAAAAACTCAATCATTTTATTTATTTTAGACTTTAGTTAACTACTTACTATATAGTCACTACTCCAAAATCAATTGGGTGAAAAAATTGTCATTTTTAAATCGCAACAATAATTTTATACATACCTACTTGACAAAAATTTCAAAAAAAATTAATCTAGTTATTTTTGGCCAAAAAATAAAATTTAAAAAATATTGTATAAAGTCTTGAACATTTAATATTATCTTACTCATATGGTCAACTAACAGAACCTAAAAAAGTGTGTACTTCGCTCGTCGGGGTGTTCTTCGCACCTCGGGTGGAATACTCTTGAAGGGTGTATCGACTTTTAAAGAAACGATAAATCATTTTTTCAATAAAACGATTCTGAACGGAGCTTCAACTAATCTTCAATAATAATTATCAGTTTTGAAGAATTGAATCAAAAATTATTTTACGTTATATTATACGTTTACGAAAAACGAAAATTGATTTTCATATTTTCACATACTTACAGCTAATGAATATTCTATAAATAATTTCAAATTACAATAAAATATAAACATAATAATAAAAAAAATGCAAAAATTTTAGGTATTAGGTAAGGAATCGAACTCGGTACCGTTGCCAAAATGGTCTAATTATTATATCATTAGACGACGATGACTTTATTAAAAATGGGTGAAATAAAAGGTATTTAATATACTTAAAGAGGACGCTACACTGAAAGTGAAACATATACAATGACCGAGAGAACGCGCTGTGGGGGAAATCGCGTCCGTCACTACTACGGCAGGTAGGCGGCAACACATGATAGTAATGAAAAATAAAATCCAACGACGTAAACACGTTTACGAAAAACAAACGTGGTTTTAGAGTAAAAATACTCATTATGAATTTTATAGACAGTAATATTCAGATGGAATGTCATCGGGGTTTTGTATAGTGTGGCATAACTAATAAAAAATAATTTTTTTTGATGATATTACCTATGTCCTGCCGATTTGCTCTTCGCCCGACCGCACATGTTACGGTTCGTCAGAGACCGAAATTGAACAGTCTCGCTAAAACACTCGAGTATGGTATATATAATTAATAATTACAACTAAGAATTTATTAAAAAAATAAATAAATAAAGAAAAACAAATTTAATAGTATTAGTGTAAATAATTAATTGCTAATATACTTTTTTCTATCACAGCTAATTATCCTTTTCATCTAATGTCACAAGTATTACAACTTCCAAACTGTAAATAGGGGAGCAATAACTTCCGTAACTTCAACCATTACCACTACCACCTATTCTGACAATGCAACCACCACCGCTTTCAATGCAACCATTGCAACCAGCACCACAACTTCATAACTTCAGTTAACATCAAATGTATATGATAAAAAACAATTAATTTTATATGAAAATGTACATGAAGATGCGTCACAACCATTAAAAAACCTAAATGATAGTGTGGAAGAAAAAGAGCACAATGAAATACAATATCTAGAAGATAATATAATATTAAAAGACAACAAAATCGAAAAATTACAATTATTTACTAATAACGATGATCTAATTTTTTCTAAAAAAAATAATGAAATCGATATAAAAGATCCAGAAACCTGTAGTGCTGATAAAATAACTCAACAAATAAGATATGAAATCATTAATCATGGGCCATCAAGAGAACAAAATATAGTTTATCCACTTCATTTAATTGATAATTCAGAAAGAAATTTTCAAATGAATACTATAGTGAAAAATTATCAAATGGTGAAATCGTGAATAGACAATGGTTAATTTATTCAGTGTCAATCGATAAAGTGTTTTGTTTCTGTTGTAAACTTTTTTCACATTCTAACTCAAACATAAGCAGATTGGCTTCAGAAGGCACAAATGATTAGAAGCATTTATCAGAAAAATTAAATTTACACGAAATCTCAAGATCACATATTAACAATGCACATGCATGGTCAGAGTTAAAAAAGAGAATTAATAATCAAGCAACTATTGATCACAGTCATCAAATAATTATTGATAAAGAAAAGCAACATTGGAAGGACGTTATGAAACGAATAATTGCAGTTATCCATTACTTAGCAAAGCATCATGATGAGTTCAGATGTTCATCAGACACGCTGTACACTAATAATAATGGTAAATTTCTCGGGCTGATAGAAATGCTGGGCAAATTTGATCCTATTATTATGAAACATATAAAAAGGATAAAAAATAAAGAAACTCACGTACATTATCTTGGACCAAGAATACAGAATAATTTAATCGAATCTATGGCCAGAGAAGTAAAAAAAGAAATTATAATGAAGATAATATCAGCCAAGTGTTTCGCTATTATTATGGACTGTATGCCTGATATAAGCCACGAAGAACAGTTATCAATTATATTAAGAGTTGTGGATATGGATTCAAATAATGAAATGACTGATGTGGAAATAAAAAAGTATTTCATGGATTTCATTAATATTCAATCAAGTACAGGATTGTGTTTGTCAGAAATTCTAATAACAAAATTAAAAGAGTATCAAATAGATTTAGCCAATTTTCGCGAGGACAGGGCTACGACAATGGAGCAAATATGGCTGGCCAATACCGTGGAGTTCAAGCACGTATTCTAAACCAAAATCCAAGGGCATTCTGTATGCCATGCGCAGCACACAAGTAAAATCTCGTTCTTGGTGATACTGCAAAAAATTCTACAATAGCCATACATTTTTTCGGCACAATTGAAAGAATTTACACTCTGTTTTCTGCATCTACTAAAATATGGAACTTATTTACAAGTCACTGTCATCGATGGACTGTTAAAAGGTGGTCAGAAACTCGGTGGAAAAGTCGTTCAAATAGTATAAAAGCATTTCAATTTCAATTGGAAGAAGTTATCGAAGCTTCGGATGAAATTGCAGATACTAGCAAAGACTGTTTAATAACTAGTGAAACACATTCTTTAAAAAATGAAATCAGAAGATTTGAATTTTTAGTAAGCTTATGAGTTTGGCATAGAGTTTTTCAGGAGATAAATATTGTAAGTAAAAGTCTTCAGAGTCCAATGATGAATATAGATCTATCAACTAATTTACTAAACGGACTTTTGGTGTTTTTGGAAGAATATAGGAAAACTGGATTTGAAACAGCCAAATCTGAGACGAATATCTTGGCAGAATCACTTTCAATTGAAGCAACTTTCAAACAATGCCGTATCAGAAAGAAGAAGAAAATGTTCAACTATGAAACAAATGACAATCCAATCCACGACCCTGAATATAATTTTAAGTGTTCATACTTTTTAGTGGTTATAGATGGAGTTATAGAATCTGTAAAAAAAGATATCAACAAACCAACAAGTTCAACGATTTATTTGGATTTTTATACAGAATTGGCAAGCTTCGAAACGTACCTCAGTCAGCTATTAAAATATTGTATGGATCTTGTTTTATGCCTTACAGTAAATGAAGATAAAGACGTTCGCGGTGATGAGTTGTATGAAGAATTAATTATTTGTAGAAACATGGTAGACGAGTCTGCAACACCAACTGACCTTTCAACTGACCACCAACCTTTCTTTCTTAAAAAAAAACATGTGGAGGCTTTCCAAATTTATGTATAGCGCTGCGTATACTACTGACCATACTGATTACTTCAGTTGGAGCTGAACGCAGATTCTCCAAATTAAAACTTATCAAGAACTATTTTAGAAATTCCATGTCACAACAAAGATTATCAGGCTTAGCAACATTGGAAATTGAGAAAGACTCATCAGAAAAAAGTCGGACATACTTCGCATGACGGGTGGTATTCTCTTGACGGGCGTATTAAATTTTAAAGAAACGATAAATCATTTCTTCAGTAAAACGATTCTGAACAAAGGAAGTTATTAATATAAGAAAAAAAAAATGTTCGAAGAATGTCCAAAATTTTTTTTCACATTTTCAAAATTTTCTTGCGCCAAAATCTTTTTTATAGGATTTTCTATCTATATTTAAATTTTCATAAAATTCTGATCAAAAAATGATGGTTTTCAAGTCGTTTTTGTCAAATTTTGGGTAGTTTTTTCCAAAAAAAACATTGAAGAATTGAGAAATTAAAAAAATGACCTCTCTAAAGTACAATCTAGAGGTAAATCGGGTTTCAAGAAGTTATTGATCGAAACTTTTGGACAAGTATTTCTATACGAAAAGTAGTACACAGAAAAATAAATAAATATATAAAAAAATAAAATAAACATCATTGTAAAAACACTAGCTTCTTCACTTCATTCAGAATCTAAAATAAATTATGAAACTATTATTCAAAACTTTGCTACAGAGAAAAGTAGGGAAATTAATTTTATATAATTATTTTACACTTGTAAGTATACCTATATTTCAAAAATTTTTCCATAGATATTAAATAAATAAAATGACATAAAAATGTGTGTTCTACTTTTTATTGAAGTGTTTCTCTATTTGAAGTACGTGAAAATCTCACAGGCGATGTATGAAAACAATCTTTATAAAACAATTTATAAATATAATATTGTTAACATTAAATATTATTTGTTTTTTTTTTAATATTTAGCACTTTTTATAAAAATCGACAACGTGAATGTCATATGTTATTGTTAAAATTTAAATAATACCTACCTAACAAAGGTTATTAAGTAAAGTGCGTTCAAAATGAGTAGGTGGTACTCGAAAATAAAAATCCTATCCGTTGGTGTATCAATAAATTTCAATGTAATATTTTAAATTCAGGGGCCTCGAATCGTAATTATGCCCAGGGCCTCGCAAAACATGGGAACGGCACTGGACAATACCTACCGTATCTTATCATGCAATATTATTATGGCTTCAGTATATAAAACACTTCCACCCATATAAATTTATGTGTACATGCAAAATTTAATTAATACTTAATATCAGGGGCGGACTGGCCCGCTCGGCTAGTCGGCGATCGCCGACTGGCCTGTCACCTATATAATAATATATGGCCCGTTTACATTTTTCAAATTTTAATAAATTTATGTTTTGTACATAATATCTAACTATATTTATTATAATTTATAATATAAATATAATATTTACGTATATTTATAGCTGATTATAATGTAGAAGTAATAAATAATAATCGTTAATTTTTGTTCATTAAATTAAATTAGATAACAATTCTTTGGTGAACCTATTCCATTTTTATCAATGACCAAATTAATTTTGCATTTCCCTTGACCATCTCATTTCTATATCGTGAACGGAAAGTCCATTAATAGTTAACAAATAGTGTGAATAATATACAGTATAATACAGGTATCCTGTAATATATTCCACTGTGTTTATTTTCTATCCATATGCTATTAAAAGTGTTTTTATTTCGAATCCGATTGTTAAAAAGTTAAGAAGTAAAGGAGAGTATTCATTTAAATTAGAGGTTAGAATTAATTGACGATAAAAAATTGTTGATTAGTCAATTATTAGCTCAATACAAAATCATATAATTTAATATGAATGATATAATTTTTTTTACTAAGGTTGTGTTCTTATTGGAGCTGAAAAGTAAAATTAGTTTTTATATTTTTGTATATGGGATATGAGATATGAAATTTACAGACTTAAATATGAAAATTATTTGTTCATTTTACCACCTAATAATGATATTTTTTAATCGAGTTCACTTTAATTTTCTTACAACTTTATAATTTATTTTATTTTGTTTAATGAACAAGTACTATGTGGCTAAATACATATAAAATATTTTTTATTTATTATTATTTTAAAATATATATTATATACATTTTTAGATTCTCAACGTGTTTTTAAAATGATATTTATTTATTTATTTATTTATTATTTCTTCCTCTGTGAACACTTTTTCGTATAGAACTACTGGTCTAAAAGTTTCGATCAATAACTTTATAGATCCAAAATCGAACCCAGATGGTACTTTTGAGAGGTCATTTTTCAAATTTCTCAATATCTTTTTTAAATAATGCGAAAAAACTGGAAAAGTGGACATATTTCGCACGATGAGTGTATTTCGCACGACGGGTGGTATTCTCTTGACGGGCGCATTAAATTTTAAAGAAACGATAAATCATTTCTTCAGTAAAACGATTTTGAACGAAGGAAGTTAATAATATAAGAAAAAAAATGCAAAAATTCGGAGTGCCGGGCTGGGATCGAGCCTGGTGCTGTCGCGCACTAGTCCGGTTCCATTACCACTAGGCCGCAACACATAACTTGACTAGGTAGGTGAATTAGTAGGTATGTAGTATAATAACCGAAAATATTGAATTTTCAAAATAAAATAAAATAATTAGTATACTATTGTTGCACGTGGATATTATTTCACACCATCATCGTATTCATCGTCGAAAAATACACATGATGGCAATAAGGAAAATATCAACCTTCTTGGAATGATTACAAAACTACAAAAGGAAAAAATTATCGGCATAGTTTATATAATAGTAATATAAAGTTTACATAATTATATATAATTATATTGGGAATCCCACGATACGATTAAGGTGTGCACAGATTGTGCGGCGGCACCACCGCACCGTGCGGCGCCGCCTAAATGTTTAAGCTACGTTTTCCTAGGAGCGCGTTTTTTGCGTCGTGTATAACGTATTACGCTTAGCGCAGTACGTCATCCACTTATTCTTTTGAAATTAATCACCCTGTTTTCCTACAGAGCGCAACACGTTGCGTGTCAGCGCAATAAGCTCGTCGCGATTCGCCGACTGACGAGAGAGGCAGTCTATTGCGTTGCGCGCAGCGTTTTATAGAAATTGTGGTTTTCTATTTTGCTATTTTATATTATATTAAAGTGTTTTCAAAATAATAAAATGCATAAA
>JAIPRM010013790.1:0-11165 GCA_025469315.1 Stegophylla sp. TES_Ste_2020
GAGAAATTCAAAAAATGACCTCTCTAAAGTACAATCTAGAGGCGAATTCGGTTTCAAAAAGTTATTGATCGAAACTTTTGGACAAGTATTTCTATACGAAAAAGTGTTAACAGAAAAAAAAAATAAACATCATTGTAAAAACACTAGCTTCTTCACTTTGTTCAGAATCTAAAATTTAGCATACACTTTGAATCACTCTATATATCAGTAATAGTATAAAATAAAAATTTCTTATGTCACATACCATTACAGTTATATATTTTCCATTAATTTACCCACAATACAATAATAGTAAATATAAATGGATTATAAGGTATTTACAAATTATCATCTATTTATTATAAATTAATTTAATTATATCAGAATCATTTTTATTAATAATATTTAAATACCACTTATCCCTTAAAATTAAGACAAAATTTTAAATTAACAAAAATACACTATTCTTTTCTATTCATGCTAAGAGTTAGGTGTTAGGTTTAACAATATAATAATTATAAAAAATTATAACAATAATTTAAAAAATATTTTTCAATTCTAACCAAAGATTAACATTGGTTATTTTTCAAAAAATTATTTTAATAAACTTAGAGAATTTTTCTAATAATTTAAGTGTGGGTTTTGCATACTAAGAAAAAACTAAATTAAGAATAGAATTATCTATCTACAATCTAGCTTAAATCAAAATGATTTCCAAATTCAATGACTATTATTTCTGTTAAATTTAAAATTATATCATACAACTCTATTTTACACATCTACCTAATCATTAAAATAGTCTACCTGAAATGTTATATACTTCACCACTAATTATTATGAATACTATTTATAATTAATGACTACCCATCACCAATATTCTATTAGAGTTGTAAAAATATGAACCACAACTATTATTTTGCTATTTTTTTTTTTCAATATAATTAGAAAGATCACACTTATTTCTTAAATGAAAAGTAGTCTTAACTGTAGATGTGGTAAATCTTTAATAGGATAAGATGAGGTTTTTATTTTAATTGCCAAAAAAAATGATAAATAAACTGTAATCATAAAAAATGTGCTAAATTATCGCTAATTTTTTATTTAATAATAAATTAAAAAGTGATTTGATTTACGGAATTACAAATTAAAGTTTAATAATGGTATGAAATGAATTCTAAAAATTTGAATTCTTAATATAATATGATGTATTTGAACTGAATATTATATAATTATGAGAGATACTAAATGGCAATATAGGAAATCATTTTATATACGTTTGTTCTGTATTAAGAACTTTAAAAATTAAAAATATAGGAAAATGTTATAAATCCTGAATATATTTTTCTGAACAAAATATAAATATAAAACTCAATTTTTTTGAAAAAAATATAAAAATAAATAATACAACTTTTCTGATTATTATTTCTTTTTTAAGAAAAATTTAAAGAATAAATAAAAATCAGACAAATTACCAAAAATGTAGTGTTAGGGTTATATTAGTTATGAATAAACATGCATAATTTAATTTAATTAACTTACTCAAAAACAGACAGACGACAAGTATACGCAACAGTAACCGCGGACTTAAGACCTAGTCACTGTTCCATTCACTCAGAAGACATTCACACACACAAACAAAACAAATTTTGTGTAATAAACCTGAAACAAAAAATAAAAAATTTTAGTTTATAAAAATAGAAAAAAGGAAATAATGTACTAAAATTAAAATAACACTTAGGTGCACACATTAACAACCAACATACTTAGAACAAAAAACTTAAACCAGTAAATTTGTGCTGTGTCTAGATGCCTCGGATACTACATTGTGCTCACAGACTAGATCTTAAATCTTGATTTAAGTAAAAAGTTTTTGTTACACTACTAGATTAGAAGAATGTATAATAAGTATTAATAACTATAAGACATATAGTGTCACTTCACTCCATAGATCCATTAGCTTTGCTCATTCCAAAAATTGTCATCACGCTTCGCAATTGGCATTTTACTCAATACATCTCTCAATTCGCTATGAAAAACCACGCAAATTGGGTAATTTAAATTATAAAATATTTTTTACGTTTTTAAATTAGGTTTTCCGAGAAATGTAGTTTTAAGGCACAACATAATTATATAAGTGCAATTTGCAAAGCTTCGCTTTATGTCCCCTTACTTCAAAACTAAGTGTTTACGATCATCTGTTTTAAAACAGTGATTTACATAGAATTCAACATTTTTTTTTTTATGTTAAAATCTTGTGGCAGCTTATTTGAAACTATACTTGGCGGTATAGTGGAATATCATTCCGCAGCTACAGGGGGAGAGAAAATACCGCAACGGAAATTTCAAGCTTACAGTGGAAAAAATCAAACCTGGAGACTAGAAGACTACGGCAACGTACATATTCTTCTAAATCTGCCTACCTAACTAAATAGCAATGAATGCGGAATTGATTGCTCATAGGTTATTAATGCGAAATGCCCAGGCGGCAGTAATTAACTAATAAACGATCCAGGTAAGAAATAATAATATATTATACAGTACATAATACAGTGAAAACTGTCTAAAGCGGACCCTGAATAAAACGGAAAACTATCCAATACGGAATTTTTCTATGGTCCCGGCACGTTTCTATAGTTTTATACAGACGCTCACTTCAATAAAACGGAACCTTTATAACGCGGAAACGGAACGATTTCGTAAGTCCCATGCAAATAAAAACCTTGCATAAGCCGGAAAAATGACACGAGCGTATCAAATCTAAACCAAAAATAAGGTATAACATATAGATATGCCGATGTACAATGTACATCGTTAAATAGTGATAGATAAAGAAAATAAAATTGTTATCGCATCTTAAACGATACGAAATTTCTTCTTTGTAACTGTGAAACAGTCTTACACCAACAGTCGTACGCACACTTTAGATTTTATTTTATCTTCCGTTCATCGCATTAAATATTAAAATGCCAAAATATAAGTAATGAAGAAGAAGTAATGCATGAAGAAGTCACAACAATTAATATATACAAAGAAGCATTAATTGAGATAAAAAATCTACATAGGTTTGCTATTGATCAACAAGATGATAATCTTCTTCAATTGGTTTCATCGATCAAACAACATACAGAAGAAAAAATAGCAGCAACCGTAACAAAACAAAAAACTCTTCATCATTTTTGGAAATGCTAAATGTTTATACGTAATATTTAATTGTCGTCTAATAGTATGTAATATTTTTTATAAAGGCTAATAAATAAAAAAAAAATAGTATGTAATATGTATTAAAAAACCTATATTTTAGTTTAAATTTAATGAATTTTAATGAATTATATTATGTATTTAAAACAATAAATTGAAAAATATTCTTGGGTATTTCTAATTTATTTGAATTGAATAATCTGGAATTTTTCCGTTTTATTGAATAAAGCGGAAAACTGCTTAAAGCGGAATTTTTTGTTGGTCCCATGCGATTTCGCTTTAGACAGATTTCACTGTATAATATAAAACGTGTACAAAAGAAGAGACGGCTGTATAGCGGACAAAACGAAACGAGGCGCCTGTACCCCTCGACTACCCCGCTACCCCTCACCATCAATGTTTCGACTTTTATATCTCCATCGCTGTGGTTATATTATAATTATGTGTCATACGTTCGTTCGTGCCCATTAGATTATTCTTTAAAGGCACTGCTGTTACTACTGTACTCGGGATCGTTGTTACGATTACGTTTTAAAAACTCCGTTCGAATAAATTATCGGTCGTCCGGAGATAGTAACACTGTATAGTATAGAAGAACACGATGATATAATATTGCGTATTATAAGTTCATTTGTATAATGTGGTCAGGTTAGGTTAGGTTTTTTTTTTTTTTTTACCGAGTGTTCACGCAAACGCAAATGCATCAGTGATAATATAGCCACTTGTCGGCAACGACTGTAGGTCAAAAATTATTCATAGCCAAAACTCTTATCATGTCCACTTTGCTGAGACTCGATTCCGTTCCGAACTTTTTAACCGACTTTATTTTTGGGGGGGGCGTCTGCAATTGGATGGCAAAAAAAAAGTTTGTTTCCTCTTAGTGTTAATTTGAAAAGCAGCGAGCAATAATAATAATAATAATAATAATAAATTGGAGTTTGACAATTAAGAAACGAAAAAAGTAAAATAAAATTCATTAAAAAATTAAAGGAGATTGAAAAAAAATAAGATAATTTTTTCCCAAAAGGGGGAAGGTAAATCTGATCTTCGTCCCGGGCGGCTAAATTTCACGCTACGCCTCTGTACACTGAATGTAATCCCAAATAGGTAGCAAATATTTTCAAAACCACGCAATATTTTTGTGTTCACTTTGTACAATACGATAAACACTTGTCTGGACACTGCACAACAAGACGTCACATGCAAGTATCGTTCCCGAGTAAATAAAGTAATTGTATCGATTATGGAACTTCTTAACTCGGATTCCGTTTTTTTTTTTTTTTTTGCTTTCTTTTTGTTTTATTATTGAAACTCCATATTTTTTTTTTTTGCACGAAAACTCGATTCGAAGTTATGAAGTACCTACACTCTATAAATTTATGACGCGTTGCTGCGTGTTTGTGGTCTCAACAATATTCTATTCTTCGCGTTAAAACGTTTGAAAACATTCCGACTTTTGACTGCAGCACAGCACTGTCGTACACGCCAGCATTGTTATTTTTCCGCTCCACGACATAACAATATCTTCGATCGGAATCGTACGTTTTTTTTTTTTTTTTACATATTTATTATATTTTATCCACACGACAATATTATCATCTTATACATTGGCACAGCCCTCGTGATCGGATGTCTCTCGTCGCGAGCGGAAACCATAATAAAGCGGTCATTCCAGTAATAATAAAAAAAAAATAATAATAATAATAATAGTATACAATAGAACATTGTACATTCATATATGAGGCTTTTTATTAACACATTATACCCAGTCTAGTAATAATTATAATAACTCATTCGATAACGTTTTTAATAATGTTGACGTCACACCGATGACAAATATCCGCAAATTGAAATATATTCGCAAACGATGTCGATGATTTTTGGATAACACGAAATTATTTTTATATTAAACCTCGTTGATAGACTCTGTAAGCACGCGGTACGGTAAAGATCGAGTACAATGTAATAGGATATTATCCGTTCATCTCGTGTTGTTAAAATCAATCGCACGTTTTTGCTTGTCATTATTTTTTCCCGTTTGTTTATCAAATCGATATTGGTTTTATATATTTTTGTTTTTTTTCATATGCACGTCCTGTTATAATAATATAGTAGTCACACATCCATCGGGTTTGCGAGTGGAAAACGTCGTCTTTCCACACATTGGTAGTTCTCCGACAAACAATAATATTATATTTTACACCCCATCGCCCGTCCAACCACTACCACTATCGTATCCCCTAAGTATGTGAATTATGCGACTTATGATTTTTTTACTTATACATAATATATAATTATTATAAATAGTACCGAACGATGCGTAGTTAGTTATAGTTATGGTACATAATAGATTGATATTTCCGATTTTTTTTTTTCACTTCTTCTTTCCCATCGAGATAAGCTTTTCGCGAAGGTCAAAAAAGACGACGGTCGGGGAAAAGGAAGGAAGAACAATGCCCATTCGATTTTTTTCCTCTCCTCTTATTATTATTATTATTATTACAATTACTATTATTGTTTATCCCCCCTCCCGTCATTGTCGATGCACACCGCGGCGGCAGCAGCTAGTCTCGCGAGTTCATTGATTCATTGAATGGTAATAATACTATTCCCGATGCCCCGGTAATTAGTTCGACCACCTCTAGCGTACTTACGACAATTGTTTTTGCCGTAAACGCATTCCGGTCGCCGCGCATGCCCAGAGGTGTCCATTGAAGTGCGAACCAGCATTCGCATTTATCTCGTGTGCGGACAATATTATATCCTTACACGCGTATATAACGTGTGTGTGTGTGTGCGTACAAACGACGGGAGAGTTGTGATTGTGGTTGCACGCGGTGCTAACCTCAGATCACGTTATAGTTTAGATATATGTTAGATATATATATATGTTATATTAACTGAAGCACACCCAAGTAATCGACTGTGTGTGCGTTTAGAGAAGATAGGGTGCAAGTTAGGTGGTAATTAAGCAAAAAAGAATTTTAATCTTCTTTAAGGGAAATTTTAGAGCCAACAAGTGGACATTTGTAATCGAGTTGATAAAACACACGTGTTAAAGACCCGTTGTATAGATTACAATATGTAATCGTCGTAATGTTTAGCGGATGCACTTTGTAGATTTTACAGAAAAAAAAAAAAAAAAACGTACTTGAATATATATATATATATATATATATACAAAATTGTTCATCACTATTTATCTATATAAAGCGATTAGCTTGATATACATTTGGTCGAGTTGATGGCCCTTGTGCGCCTGATAAACGATACGTGTGTGGAGAATGTACACGGTGTACTAATTGTTATTATATCGTGTGTTTTGTTGTCCGTTTTGTAGTTATTCGACATGAAAAAATTCCAACAGAACGTGTCGAGAGAACTGCGCAGAGCGTACCCGGACCGCAGGCGTTTGGAATGTCAGTGTTTAAGTGCCATCAGCTTCGTCAAGAACGAACCGGACATGCTGGACAGCCCCATATGGGTGTTGATCATAAACGTCGTGGCCATGGACATGCTCAAGTCGAAATTGCCACCAAGTAAGTGCGGTTTCCGCGGTGTAACTAGCGATTTAATTGTAATAATAGGTCGACGTCTTTCGTCGATTTCGATGGTATATGATAAATTCACGCGTTCGTCACAAAATTATTGTCGCGTTCATTTCAAAAATTTCGTCGAATGTCCAGGGGACAAACGTTTCAAAACAGTTAGTTCATTTCATCACGAACGTGGTATGTGTTCACCCTTGAGGTAATTTTGAGGTTTTTTTTCTGTTTTTTTTTTTTTTTTTTTTTGCATAAATTTCAGCAATAGTGTTCTACGTAATATGGGCGATTTAATATTTCGAAAACACATTTGGTCTTGGGCGAATGGAATTCATCGCGTTCAATGTCGGCACTTTTCAACAAGTGGTTAAGTATATTCTTCACGCGTGTAGTTCTTTATGTGTCAATTTTAATACATTGTTGCAGTTCGTTGTGATCGGACGAAGAGTCATATTTTTACACTTTACAATGGTAATTTGAACGTGTAATAAGATAGCATTGTTAATTTGTGAAAAAGTCGAGTGAAAATCGTTTTTGAATTTTGGCGGTCAGACGTCCTCGTAAACTTTTTTAAAAAATTCGATACGATCGCAAGGATATAGTTTTAACGCGATATTATATTCCATTCGCACGCGCATTCGACTTTAATTTATAATATACACACGCACATATTATAATATATACGCACAACGCGCCACTGAACCAAAAGGCCGCGGACAGGCGGCGACGTGAGGCGTGAAATGAATGTGCCCGCAGACAGTGGTAAACAATGAGTGCGGTTTTTATTTTTATTATTATTATTATTATTATTATTTTTTTTTTTTTTTTTTTTTTGATTGGTCACATGACCGCGCGATTTGATTAAATTGGCCCCGGAGGCCCGAGTTCCCATCGCGCGCGCCGTTCACAATTCGTTCGGTCCTTCGCCGAAACTATTTATGTGCTTATAAACCAATAAAATATTTACGTACAATGATATATAATACACACTACATTCGGGTCACTGAACCGTAATGATCATTGTTTGTCGTATCCGTCCGACAAATGATCCCCCCCCCTCCACCCATCGTCATTTGAAGCTCTCTATTTATCGATCGTCAACCCCTTTCTTAAATAGAGCTAATATCATACGACATCCACGCATCAGGTTCGCCGTGCAAGAATGATCTAGGGTAAAAGTTTATAAAATTTCAAAAACACAATAATATTGCATTTTTCATCTGCAATTTCATCAATTCGTAATATAACTTGTGTAACAGTTGCGATTCATATGAAACATTTACTGATAATAAAATTCGGACCAAAATTAATGAGATAATTAGCATATGTCGATATAAAATAAATGTATTAACATTTTTTTCAATATGCATTCATTATAAAAGTTATTTATTGTCGAAAAAGATCAATCATAATACGCATAAGATTTAAAAATTGTTTACTTTTACATATTATACAAATGAAAATACTTTTTAATTAAAATTTTTTCTCTTTTATCATAGAATAACAGCTTATGGACGCAAAATAATTTCAACTGTATTTAATTGAAAAACTTTCACATAGGTACATTTGTAAATCTATATTTCTAAACATTATAGAAACTCCTTGGACACCCAAATGTATAATATAAAAAAATCACAACCAGTTGAGGGGAGAAATTTAATGTCTTAAGCCAGGGGTTAATTTCGAGTACCGCAAAAAGCTCTGCAGATATGACACAGGAATCGCCCATTAAGCTTACGTATTAACGCTAACTCCTTACTGTGAACACATCACTGGAGTGTAACCCGTCGAAGACAAACTGGTCTACGCAGTTCAAATATATATTTGTCGGCCGGGTCAGCGTGGAAACCACCGTGGGCTTTGTCGAGTGTTGGAGAACGACAATCGCTCTCGAGATTTTTTATGTTCGCCGTATTTATTTAAAAAAAAAAACCATTTAACGGTTGTTGAGATGGAGTGGAATGGTAAACAATGTACGACACCACTGTAATATCGCGTTTTTCGCGTTTTCGATTTGGCAAGCACGACGACCACGTGATGGTTTTATAAAACACCGACGTGAAATAATAACCGTGTTTCTGTTGAACCCGGTACCGCGTTGAGGCCGCGTCTGTTGAAATCGCAGTAACCGCGTATTTGCTATTATAATAATAATATGCTTAGTGTATAATTCGTATGTGTGTGACAATATTTATTTTGACCAAAACGGCATGCGCGCGCGCGTTTGTGTGTGTGTGTGTGTGTGTGTGGTGTGGGTTTCGTCGAACGCGTTCGCCATAATATCAATAATTACAATCATAAGAACCGCTAAATCGTAAATTTCGATTTGGAGTTGCATGCCCACCCACGCCCTCGCTGCGCGTACCCATGCGCCGAACGGTCGTCAAATAAATAGTGGAACGCCGATTTGGAATATTTCGCGTTATAATATGATCCTACGTGCTCGCCGCCACCGTTGTTCTGCATATCCGCGCAGTGGTTAATCCAAATTTCGTGACCGCACGCGCGCCCGTAAATTATTACGTGTCTTTCGGGAACGTTTAGCCTCGGCGCGAATTGAGTAACGTTATCGTTTTCATCATTATTATTATTATTATTATTATTATTATCGTCGTTATGCGATTAGAAATAATAAAAACATCGCCTGCGGATAAACTGCCAGTGATTGTAAAAGAAAAAAAAAAAAATGTTTTTCGTGATATGAAAATGTCATCACGACGCCGTACGCGCGCGTGCGCATAAAGACCCGCTGACTGGTTTGAAAGGAAACGTTGTGAGCCCGCAAAATATTATTAAATTATATATAAATGCACACTAGTGTTGGTGTGTGTGTAAACTCGACTTCAAATTTCGTGCCCCGTCGGTCTTCACGGAACTTCTAGATCTATAAAAAAACGATCGTGTTACCGTTATACTGCGATTAATCGAAACCACGAGGAACGAGAGAAAGGGCTGAGACAATAATAATTAAGTTCGATCGTGTGACATAAATTTTACCCTCGCCCTTATATTGGCACGTCTCCAGAGTGCAGTCCTACAAGAGTTTATTAATTCAGGAATCGGTTTCTGTCGCGGATTTTTAAATTGTATTTTTCGTTTAAAAACATATTCAAATTCATCTCATTCTTCGGAAAAACACGCGTTTAAAGATTAATCGTTTATACCAACAAGTACAGCTCCAAAATGCGAAAAAAAATATACTATAATATACTCGTAACTTAAAAAAAAACTAACTCCAGTTCAACAAATTTCGATATCAATAATGATTTAGAAGTATTAAATACCCAAAATAATATTTACGTTAATTCTGTATTCGAAGAGTTGCATATTATACACAGTGAAATAATGAAAATAATTTTAACAATATCTTATAATACGTTCAAACGAAATTTTAAAATAACAAAATATAATAATAACAAACACACGTAGAATTCATTTTTAAACGCATTATTAGAGAAGAAAATGTCATTTTATAGCTACGTTCGACAACGACCTGTGTATTTAATTTTTTGGCGCATTAATTATTAGATTAGATTAGAGTCGTCGTCGGTCAGGTGTAGACGAGGCCGTTTTCAAAACCTAAAAAAATCCGTATTCGGATTGTCGACAAGGGTAGTGGTGGTGGTAGCGTGTGCAAGTTTTTTAATACGCCGTCGTCGTTTTTTCCATTGTGGGTGGTCGGTCGAGCCCGGTTCGTGTCCGTTACGCAACGTCGTGTCTCCGATACCGCTCGTCACAGTTACAGTTTTTTTTTTTCCGTCCACGACGGCTGCTGTAATAATATATAACGTATAATAATATCGTATACATATATGTATATATATATATATTATTATAACGTGTACTGTGCCATAAACCGAGCGACCTTTTAATAATAATTGGCGATTAATCCGTTTCGGTGTCGTGGCGTGTCCCGTTGCTCCGCGCGGTCCGGGTACGACTGTTATTTTGTACCGTTAACCGCGGTGGTGATGAGTATCGCGTGGTCATGACTTGGATTCGCAGACTGCTACAGATAGTAGACGATAGACGGACGGACGGACGGGAAAAAAAAAAAGAGAGACCGATATAAATAGACGCGGAGGAAGAGATAACTTTTACAACGCGATATGTACAGGGTGACCCGAGAAGATTCACTCATTGCCGTTCTTATCCCGTGTAACGTCGAATATTTGGTTACTGTTTTTTGCTTACCATAGATTTTAGATTCCGAATGAAGTGAAGGAGCTAGTGTTTTTACAACGATGTTTATTTTTTTTATTTATTTTTTCTGTGTACAACTTTTCGTACAGAAATACTTGTGTCCGAAAATTTCGATCAATAACTTTTTTGAAACCGGATTTGCCTCTAGATTGTACTTTAGAGAGGTCACTTTTTGAATTTCTCAATTCTTCGATTTTTTTTTTTTTTTTTGGAAAAAACTACCCAAAATTTGACAAAAAC
>JAIPRM010013791.1:0-11164 GCA_025469315.1 Stegophylla sp. TES_Ste_2020
AAATTTTTGATTTTTGATATTAAGACTTGAAAATTTAATATGATCTCACTAACATATGTGTCTAATTGATCTGAAAAAATCTCAAAAATCGTTAGTCAACTTTTTTTTTTATACCCGTTTGAAGTTAGAATTTTGACGAAATTCGTTAGTTTTTCCTAAAATTACGTACTTTAACGTACATATAAGAAAATTGGCTCAACCGATTGTTTTGAAATTTGGTGTCTAGATAAAAAATTTCATTGCAAATATTTTGGTGCAATGAAATTTCTCACGGACAAAGAATGTAACATTTTACAAGGGTTAGACTGAAAAAAATCGAAGAAAGTACGGAAAAATTTTATTATTATTATATTTCTAGATAAAGACCACATAAAAAGTAGGTATTCTATTCGCTTATCTTATCTTATGTATTTATCAATGCTAAATTCAATACTATACAACTCATACAAGCCGGTAATTACGGTGTGGATTTTGGATTACCGCCCAAATACATTTCTCAAGGCCACAGTTGTCACATATTACACAAACACACAATATTCGTGTACCTACTCAACGGTACAACTCTACTTAATTCGAAAAAATTTTTGTAAAATACACTATTCAACCAACACTATTAAATAACAGTAGTTATTTGTTAAACATATCTAACCTACTATTTTATATTTATATTATTAACTTCCTTCGTTCAGAATCTTTTTATTGAAGACATTATTTATCGTTTCTTTAAAATTCAATACATCCGTCAAGAGTATCTCACCTGACGTCTGAAGAACACCCTGACGAGCGAAGTACATACTTTTTTATATTTGATCTATACGGTAAACATTTATCATTTAAGAGTTCTTGGATCATAATAAATATCCCGATCAAATACCCATAATCACAAAATATCTAAATCTTTATTATTATTATTTTATATACATATTTTTAAATAAATATTTTTATTATTAATTTGGTTCGATTTCAAAAAATCTGTGACATACTTCTTAAAAATAACTTTAGATAATTTAGTTATACAATTTTAATAAATGTTAAAATAATTAAGTATTATTTTTCGGAAAGAAAAACTGAAAGCTTAAAATATTACGAAAATATAAAACTTAAAATAACATTTTTTTCATAAAAAATGTAGTATGGATATTGTTTTAAAATGTATCAAAAAAATTTAATTGCAAAAAAGGTTATTCAATGCAACACACACACACACACACATACACACACACACACACACACATACACACACACACACACACACACACACACACACACACACACACACACACACTACACACTTAATAGCACTCAGCTAGTATACAATTTTAGTGGATCTAGAAAAAAATTCGACACGGTAAAAAACGACAAATATAAATATTAAACAAGTATTTACTTATAAAATATATGCAATAGAAGTCAAAAAATTTATAAAATATTATAATTATACATATCTTATTGTATATGCAATGGAAGTCAAAGAATTTGGTATATCCCTATTCAGTGGCGTTCTCAGAATATTTCAATGGAGGGGGATGAAAATTTTTTTTAGAAAATAAGTAAAAGTAGTTTCACTTCACCAGTGGCGGATTAAGCAATTTGCCGCCTACAAGCAGGACATTTTCTGTCGTTTCACTTTCACTTTTATTATTATTTTTTTTTAAAACAAAATACACGAAGAAATAAATTTTAAATTACATAATTCCCTTAGTAGTTGTCTATCCTATAAAATTGTTCACGCACTGCCACTGCAAGTAATACGGCTTATTGAATGGATTTACAGTAAAAGTACCTATTTTAAGCATTGTAGAGGAGAACTTTTCTAGAATCGGAATAAATCCGATTTTCGATATTTTTATAGATTAATTAAATAATTAAGCGATAAAAAGTACATAATAAACTTGAGATTCAACATGAAATATTAAACGATCTAAATGTGATCAAAATTCGGATTTTGGAATTACCTACAATATAACTAGTATATTATATTCGCAATTCGTACAAACGGCACCATTGCACGACGAGCGAGTCTAACATGTGTGTCACCAAATACCAAACGGGTGTTATGAGTGGACCACGGTGGTCAACACAAAAAAAAGAACTTCTGCTATTTGGAGGTGTCTGCTATGTAGAAGTATCCGTTAAGGGAGGTTTCACTGTATTGTAAAATATTGTGCGGATGACGCCAATTTATTAGCAGGTTAACCTAACCACAGTGAACGTGTTATCAAAAATTAAAATAAAATTATTTATTTTATAGAGTAAATTGTTTTTACCTGTTTTTAAAGTTGTGAAAAAATTATCAAGTTTCCTTGTTTTTTGAATAACCATTTCCTCCTTTTCTTCATGCTCTTCTTGCAGCTTTTTGTACTTTGCGCCACTTTTTCTCGATCTACTATCACTCATTACGAAGAAATTTGAAAAATTATAATAAAAATAAATAGAGACAACACCGTTGCATTATCGCAGTGTCGTAATAAAATCTAACTAATAAGCAGAATAATGTTATGTTATGATAAGGAATATGTATAACATTCTTTGTAAATATCAGGAAAATAAAATATAAAAACAATAGCTTATCGGCTATCGTAATGATGTATAGCTATGATTATAATTAAATCAGCCATTTCCGAGAAAAACATAGTTTTGCTAATAATAAAAATTTGATTTGATCGCGTTCACCGAAACCATTTCAGTATTCAGTGAGATAATAACCTAATGATTAATATTTATAAATTGTAATATAATTTTATAAATACATATTTTTAAGTTCGGCAAATTTGCCGCTCCAACCATCTGAGACAAATTTGCCGCTCCAATCATCTTTGCCTGTAGGGTAACCCGACGCTGCACTTCATAATTCTAATATTCTAATATTGAATATATTGACAAATCCAAATTAAACTATCGATTTTTCTGAATTCTTATCAGTTGAATCGAGTACCTATATTTTCAAGATCAATAGAAACGATAAATTTCCAAAATTTTCAAATGCTGTACTTAATTCGAAATCGGTTAAATATTTTTGAAATTTTGAAGGAAAATTTTTGTGACCATTTTTATGGTTGGTGAAGGTTTTAAGTTTCTTGCTGCATTATAGGTTTGAAGTTATGTAAAAAAGCAATTTTCAATTTTACGAAAATTTCGGTAATTGCATATTTTGCCGTTTTTTCAACAGTTTTTCCACGATTTTGGAAAAAGTATTGAGAAATTTTTAAAAATTCATCTCTATAAAGTACTATTTGAGTATGGTTTCAGATCTATTTAAGGACCGAAATTTTTGGACAAGTATTTCTATACGAAAAAGTGTTTACAGATAGAGAAAAAGAAAAGAAAAAATAAACATCATTGTAAAATTATAAGCTTTTTTGCTTTGCTCAGAATCTAAAAAATCATCTTGGGAGAGGAACTATCCCCCATATCCCCCCCCCCGTAAGAACGCCCATGTCCCTATTATTGTTATATTCTTCACATTAATTTTTCAATTTTTCTTGGATAAATATCTCCCAACATATTTTATAACCACCCTTATTAGATATAACTATCTCCATATTAAAATAAGTAAATAGTGACTATTTGTTACTATAATAGTTTACTAAAGACTAATCACGTGCGTTGTGTAGTACTACTAAATACTAATAACTATCAACTTTGACGATTTCGTGGTTATATCAACTTAAAGTTAGACAGAGTCTTAATATGTCTTTTGGGTACTTATTATCGATTTTCTTTTATACTACAATCTTTCTTTGCATGTTTTTCGATAACGGGTTCTAAAACTCAAATTTTATCCAATTTATTATTATTTATATTATATATATTTGATTTCGTACTTTGTTTATCAAAATATTCGTAATAATAATAATTGTTATATAATAACATAATAATTGTATACATAATTCATTTTATTTTTATTTATACTTGTATTTAATATTTATATTTGTCGTTTTTTTCCGGAATCCAATTTTAGTATTCTATCCAATTGCATATGCTAACGTCACCATAAACTGTTATACGCTCACAATTTAAATGAAACTTGCTTTAAAACTTACGTAAGCTCAGTATAGACATTTGTCTATAACTTTTTTCAGCTGTTAACTTGATATACTTGTGTTGCGCGCAAATCAATATATTCTCTGGTTTTATATCCGTGTGGATGATGTGACAGGTCTCGTGGAGATATTTCAGTCCTTGCAACACCTGCAGAACATACGCGGTCGGTATTATTCACACATTTGTTTTATTAAAAAGGGTTTTGATTTCAAAAAGGGTCCTTTGACCTATTGTACTTGTCCTGGTTATCGACACACGTAGACTCTTTCAGTACCTATCCATTCAACAATTACATAATTCGATGGCATGTCACACAAATGTGATTAATGTTCTGGTTGCAGAGTACACCTAAACTCCCCCCTACCCTCCAAATCGTGATCGTGGGCTCCACCGTCACCATTTCGACCATTAATATATTCACCTAAGAACAATTGATTACACACCTAATAATGAAAATAAGAAAGTTACATAAGGATCGTTTTCCAAATTTAAGGACTAAATTATAAACAGCTTATCTTTAAACTACAGTTCTATGGAATTATTTTTTTATGAGTAAATTACCCAACTACAATTATAGTTTATTGTTTAATCGTTAATTTTTGATTAGCGATGAAATTTAATTTGAACTACAGATAAAACTGTAGTTCAAATTAAAATGTTAATATTGAGCGCAAGTTCGGGATGAAAATAAATGTAATACATTTAATATTATAATTGTATTAAAACTAAACATATCAATAAATATGAAGAATGTAATAAAGTGGTTCAGAGTGGGGTGGGGTGATATAACCAGTGTTGTATAAAGATAAAAATTAAAGTAGTGTAACGATTACAATCTACTGACTCTTCATTTAATGAGAGCTCAGTTTTAAATTGGTTGGGTACACGGATCACACGTGCAGGAGTAGTACGATTGTTATAGTCCACTCACAGTCATATAGTTCCGCCACTCCCGTAGTCAACATCTCTATCGTCTCGCGAGTCAAATTTGTGTTTCCGGCGCGGCGCCTCCACCAAATTGTAACACGCCTCCCGCACTTGTTTTTTCGAACTCACTGGGGTCTGTCGATTATTATAAATAATCTTATACACTTAAGGAGAAGTCGACTGGCTAATTCCTACTACACTAACCGGTCTTGTAAACCGGGTCGTTCGACTAATATATAAATAAAGTTTGCTAAGTTAGTTTTTACAGGTCATAGGAATTTATGACCTGCGTTCAAAGAATTAACAACACAACACGTATTTAACTGACTAGCAACGTAACATAAATATATTATATAATAATAAAATAAACAATACAGATCACCTGATTAACACTGCCTTGGAGGGTATTATCCAAAGAACACAGGTACAGGTGATCACTGATTGACGTAGGTATAGATATTATTAAGAACGCACTTAGCGGATAGGAAATTTAACTACTCGGACCGGGAATACGAGTTTTGTCTCGCCGGACGAGAGGGATGTTCACTACGGGAGTGGCGGAACTCTTCTATATATGACTGTGTGTGACAATAATAATCGTACTACTTCTGCACGTGTGTTCCTTGTACCTAAGCAATTTAAAACTGAGCGCTCATTAAATGATGAGTCAGTAGACTGTAATCGTTACAGTAGATAATGATAAAAGATATTTGATGAAAAAATTATCTATAAAATGATAAAAGATATATCAACATTTTTTTATTTAGATAAAGATAAATAATTAGCTAAATTTTATCTAGATAAAAAAAAAGATAACTTATTTTTAACTACAAACAAAGATACCAAGTGGTACCTATTGAATATATTTACTTAAGTAATTAAAATAAATCATAAAAAATGGTACCAAAACCACCCAGAAAGTGGAAGGGGTAAGGCACATTTATTTCTCCTTAAAAAAACTGTTTAAACTTTTGTTGTTGTTCAAATAAATTTTGAATTTTGAATTTCACATAAAAAACAATGGGTAAATGTAGAAACTAGACTTTATAATCCACCGCCGACGAACAATGAGTGTACACAATAAGTTTTACAAACGGTATTTGTACAAATCTCAAAAATAATCCTTTACAAGCCATGTGTGCAGTAGCGGATTTTCAAAAATTTCCAAGGGAGAGTCCAGAAAATGATTACGAATATCAATGGTTTTATTTTTATTCAACTAAAAAACAAGTTTTAACTGTATTAATTATTAAACTGTATATGGCCTTTCCAACAATTAGGTACTAACAAATTGAGCAGTAAATTTTTTAATTTTTTTCAAAAATTTTTAAGAAGTTGCGCCGTTGAATGCTTCGGGTGGAGTATTTTCAAAAATTAGTGTAAAATAGGGAAACGTCCAACAATCTCCAGGACCTTTCTAGCAATGACCAACAAATTGAATAGTATTTTTATGAATTATTTTTCCAATTGTTTTAAAAAGTTGTGTCGTTGGCGTGATGTTAACGGCGCAAAAATGCCGTTGTGGCATTATATCCGAATAATTTAAATAAGGACCTGTAGGAACTTCGTTTCTTTTTGATGTTTTAGTCGGAATAAGATTTAAAGTAGATGTTGGTGTTGAATAAAAACTAACAAAAAACTAGAAATTTCCAAAATTTTCAAAATGTTATTCTTAACTTGAAATTGATCAAATCTTTTTTGAAATTTTTATGAAATGTTTTCGTGACCATTTTTAGTAGTTGATAAAAGTTTAAAGTCTCTAGCTGCATTATTTTTGAAGTTGTGTTAAAATACAATTTCCAATTTTACGGAAATTGTGTGATTTTGGATCAATAAAGTTACTGATCGAAACGTTTGGACAAGTATTTCTATACGAAAAAGTGTTTACAGAGAAAAAAAAATAAACATCATTGTAAAATCATAAGCTTCTTCACTTTGTTTAGAATCTAAAAATATTTACATAATTTATCCACTCATCAACTTGCCAGTTGCCTGTGAGATTTCTAACAAAATTTAATTCATTCATGATTTATAATGATCATATTTTAGATTCTGAACGAAGTAAAGAAGCTTATGTTTTTACAATGATGTTTATTTTTTATTTATTTTTTTTTCTTCTTCTCTGTAAACAATTTTTTTGTATAGAACCACTGGTCCTAAAGTTTCGATCAGTAACTTTATAGATCCAAAATCGGATCTAGTTGGTACTTTAGAGAGGTCATTTTTTAAATTTTATTAAAAAACGCAGAAAAACTGTAAAAAAAATAGATGAAAAATGGAAAAATTTGCAGTTACCTAAATTTTCGTAAAATTTAAAATTTATTTTGACCATAACGTCTAGAATAATGCAGATAGAAATTTGAAACTTTCACCAATAACTAAAAATGGTCACGAAATACAAATTTAAAATGATTTGATCAATTTTGAGTTGAGTACAGCATTTTGAAAATTTCGGAAATTTCTCATTTTTTGATAGTTTTTATGTAATAAAATTTTTGATTTTTGATATTAAGACTTGAAAATTTAATATTATCTCACTGACATATATGTCTATTTGACTTGAAAAAATCTCAAAAATCGTTAGTCAAAATTTTTTTTTATAACCGTTTGAAGTTAGAATTTCGTTAGTTTGAGAATTTGATTCTACTGATTGTCTTGAAATTTGGTGTCTAGATAGATAATTACAATATTTTGGTGCAATAAAATTTCTTACGGACAAAGAATTAAACATTTTACAAGGGTAAGACTGAAAAAAAGTCGAAGAAAGTACGGCCAAATTAATTGAGTATTTTATTTCTAGACACTAATTGGTGTATTGTTATTCGCTTATCTTATCCTACGTATTTTTCAACGCTAAATTTAATACGATTCAAGTCGGTAATTACGGTGTGGCTTTTGACTGCCGCCCAAATATATTTCTCAAGACCGCAACGCCTTATCAGTTATCACAGATTACACGGACTGCCATGTATATGTTACGCAACACCACGATTAAAGATATACTGGTTACCCAATAACCTATAATAATCAACAGTGGAAAACGGCCATGAAAGTGCTGTCCGCTATTGACTGACCTCTAGCGCTCAATCTAACGGTGGTTTAATTTAGTACTATTATTATCTAGAAAATAATTTATTGTATAATAGGTACTGATATTTGATATCATAAATAAATTGTATTAATAAATATAAGTCATTTACTATATAAAATGTTTAATGCAAAAACTTTATTTATTAGAAGTAAATATACATATGCCTGGTATATACATATATATATATATATATATATACCTTATTTAGGTATTTACCAACTTTGACAATTTTTTTTTTTGTTTTATTTTGTTTTGTAAATTCCTGATTCTTCATGTATGAGAACTGCCTCATCTGCATTGTTATGTACATAGTAAATACATTTGTTAGTAAATCTGTTTTATGAATTGCGCATGGAAAATAGAGTTTAATGTTTTCATTTAAAAAAAATTCTTCAAATGTGTTCTCAAATGGGTTTGTGGATTCTGCATGTTTTAAAAAGCTAAGTTTTATTTGTTGAATAATTAAGAATAAATGATGCTTGGGATGCGCTAAGAATCCTCTAGTCTTTAAATTGACTAAGTCAGCTGCTTGGTGAGTAGATTTTCCACAGTCTGCTTTCAAACTCTCTATACAAACATTGAATTTTGTACTTTTTTCCAGCCTCCTTGTTATGTATCTTAGAAATAATTAACAGTAAAAAAGTGATAATAATATTATGATTAAATTCTGTCATTGAAATTTTACCCTGCTAGAAAATAAACTACACATTCAACAACTGTTGATTGTGACGTTTTACAGTAATCGTGGTCTTGAAAAACGTCATCCAGTTCCCATCTGCCATCATAACCCCCCTTCATTTTAGCATACGATCTATATTCTTCATAATACATCATATATTAAATATATTTAATTTTTTTTTAATTAGACTGAATTTGTATAAGATTTATTTAAAAAATAGCGGATAACTTATTTAAATATAATATAGTATAACCGATAGATGGCGCTATGATTCAGTAAATGTTCAATCGCACTTTTGCGGATCACATTATCACCTCTCGTTGTGTAACCAGTATATCTTTAATCGTGCGCGACACACAAACACATAATATTCGGGTACCTACCCTTTATACTACATATTTACTAATTCATTTACATGGTCAAGTTATGTGCTGCGGCCTAGTGGTAAAGAACCCGGCCTAGCACTTACTGAAGAAATGATTTATCGTTTCTTTAAAATTTAATACGCCCGTCAAGAGAATACCACCCGTCGTGCGAAGTATGTCCGGCTTTTTATTTATATGAGTGCTTAAAAATGTAAAATAAAATATAATAATTACTATATCGCAATATTTTATTTTTGTTTATAAATTCTGGAGGCACGTGACTTGAATTAGTACTGTTTAATTAGTATTTATGCAGAGATCCGTCTACCACCATTCACCATAGGTAAACAACCGCTAATATTTTCAATTATTTGAAAAAATAAAAAATGTAATAACAATAATTTTATATTTATTAATTGTAATAATATATTTTAAACCTTTGGAATTAAAATCAAGAAAACAATAATTGTTTTTTTGATTTCAATTATTGAATTTCAAATTAATTGACAGCATAAATCGAAAATTTAACACAATTAAATAGGAGTTACTTATTCAAAAGAAAAAAGTAATTCGTTATGTGACTTACAGTTAAAAGTCAGTTGACTTAAGCTTTTTATCTCATTAATACCCATTTTTAGTAAAATTCGTCCTGAACTCACTTGTCTAATGATATGTTTAACCAGGTACAGCGGTATCCCCTGGTAATTGGTCCTCTTGATGAGCTTGAGTAAATTGGGTCCCAGCGCCTCGAACGCCATAACCACGTGCATGCCTCTAGTTCCATCTATTCGAAAATCGTCGAACAGCTGAATAATTTTTGTTCGATTTGTGTCCATGTCACGGTGACGATAAATCTGAATAATATAAAATACATAATAATATCGGGTATTTTGGTCAGGGTTTACATTTAAAAAACATGTTTCAAAAATCTAAATTAATCAAACTTGTTTTTGTTTGATTCAAATGATTTAAACAACATAAATATACAGTTGTTTAAAACAGAGATGTACAATATATCTGCTCTAATTAGTTATTACAGTACCAGATACTTATATTTTAATTTTATTTTTTTGGTAACAATCCTTGTAAGGAATAGAATAGATAATATATATGTTACCGTAAAAGTCTGATCACTAGGTAGACCTAGATTTTACTAGTTAATGCTATTATAAAATGCTATTATTAAATGCTGATTATACTCAGTATACGCTGAATATCATAATTTTATTCGGGCTTTCACTAAACATGGAATGTACATCTTACGATGTACATATTGAGTTGGTAAAAACTGTTAATTAGGGCCCGGAAGTTCATGCATTTGCACGTTTTTACTGAGTACATTTAAAAGTTGTTGGATGAGTTGAAAATTTGAATCACAATCTAACGAGTTCAAAAATAAAATTTTAGTTTGCATATTTTCGCATATTTTGTTGTTTTTTTACATAAAAATGCATATTTTAAAATAAAATTGAATTTTTCTGCATTTTATTGCATTTTACATGTGATATTTCTTGAAAATGTCGGACTTTGAGTATAATTCAAAATATATTTGTTCAAAAATTTGTCTTTATAAAAACTTTGCTAATATAAAATAAAAATCTGTTTAAAATAATATAAACTACTTTAATAATTTAATATAATAAAATGTAATACTTCTAGCCAAAAATGAAAATAACTGTTTTTTTTTTTTTTAATTAATGGATATTTAGCGCATATTTTAGTGATTTTAAGCGCATATTTGCATGCACATTTTGATAGTTTTTTAGCGCATGAACTTCCGGACCCTATTGATAATATATTGATTGGCCACACTAGGGATGCGTTATCGCTCAGATTTGGTTTCATAATGCACGTTACGTCTGTTTAGATCAGAGGCGTCATTTCATTTATTTTTTTAATGCGCATCATGTGTTAGTGCAGGCCACAAACCTTATCTAAAATAATTATCACGGCAAAATAAAATAATCTACGTAGGTACTTTGTTTTTTACAATAAATAAACCATAAAATAATTAACAAGGTAAAAATATATCACAATACATATTTTTAGCTTCTGAGG
>JAIPRM010013792.1:0-11163 GCA_025469315.1 Stegophylla sp. TES_Ste_2020
AAGTCGTTTTTAACAAATTTTGGGTAGTTTTTTCAAAAAAAAAAAAAAAAAAAATAAATAAATAAAGAATTGAGAAATTCAAAAAATGACCTCTCTAAAGTACAATCCGGTTTCAAAAAGTTACTGATCAAAACTTTTGGACAAGTATTTCCATACAAAAAGTTGTACACAGAAAAAAAAAATAATAAAAATAAATAGACATCATTGTAAAAACACTAGCTTCTTCACTTCGTTCAGAATCTAAAATATCCATAATTATCATAATTTATTCAAACCGATCGACCCATGGCAAAAGCTAGACCTGTTTTTACCGAACGAAAGCGTAGGGACCCGTACAATTAATGTCCCATTTGTCCTCCCCTCAAATGGCTGTTACTGAATTACTGAACTTGCGCGTTACACGTGTGCATTGTACACCCCGCACCAGTGTATGTATGACTTGTGGGGGAAAAAAAAACACCGTACGCATACGTGTAAATAAATTCCAACGTGGCATTAAATATTTAAATGCGTTTATTACCGACCGGCGGCGTTAAAATTGAAATACTATGTACCTACTGCTGTAGTTTACCGTGTATAAATGGCGTTAAAATTAAATTAAAAATTAAAGTTAAAAACACGTTCAAGTACATTCGGTGTATACCGAAAAGTTCAAAAGCCTAAATCTAAATAAGAATTTATTTTTTGAGATATTGATTAGGTACTGTTTTGGTGATCCCATAATATGATTGTTTATGTCCATTTATCGATCCCTTGAAGAAAGTAGAAAATACCCGGAATATAAAATTTCCGACCCTTAACTACAAGACGTATAAAATAACCTTAAAATAAGAAAAAAAAAAAAAATCTTCAATCAATATACATCAAAGCTATAAAACTTAAGAGTAATAATTTCCACACCACTGTCGACATGAATAATCGTAAATGGAATGTGATATTTATCTTTAATAGAGAATAATAAAAAAAAATATGTACGACGTAAAACTACAAATGACTATCTTAACGCATCGAAAAATGCAAATAAAAAATATTTATTCAAATTAGTATGTTGTCGAAATAAATAACTGGTTAGAATTGTGTCATCTAAGTAATCAACTTCCAGGCTTTCATAATTAATCATCACAAATAATCTGAAAACGGCTTGTCGTCATTACGTTATAATATTTAAATTTACGTTCGTCTATAAAATAATCTCCTGCGGCGATATTCACGCGATTGCGTTCCGACAAACACGACTACATTGGTATAAAAGTCGTATATTTACTATGTATCTTGCTACGAAAAAAAATTTAACTGTTTGCCTTACGTCAGTGTTTCTCAACCCTTCTACTGTGGTGACCCCAAAATTTGATCTTCAATTTTTTGGTAATCCCTAAATACTTTTTGCATTTGTGTACATATCTCTGTTAAACAATGTACATTAGAAAAATGATACTGGAGAAACATAAAGCATGGCTATTGCAGATTTTTATTAACTATTTAATATGATCTACTTATTTTATCATAAATAAAATAAATGTGTATTTAAATTTGGTTGTTGTTGTTAATCTGAGACGGTTAGATTAGGAATTTGATTAACTAACTTCAAGAATTGTTGGAATTTCCAGTCGGTTTCCAATTATTTAACAATTTATATTATAGTCAGGATGAAAAATTCCATTTCGCATAATTGAGTAGTTGAAAAAGTAATGAAAGTTTTTAACGTTCCATTGCTTCTGCTGAGTTAGGATACACACACTTTCGGAACTTTTAACTAAAATATCCATTTCTTTTTGATGATTTTAAAAATCTGTTGTCGTATTGCATTTAAAATCAGTTCAATCAATTTTATTGTTCTCACAATGATAGTATTTATTCCGATATGATTTTACGATGGAATTACTACCTTCGTGATATTCTGTACTGATTTAAATGTTAGCGACCCTTAAGAAGGTCAAAACACTGAATAGGGTTTATACCACCTATATATATATATATATATATAACAAAAAATGCAACAAAAAAATGTCATAATATTGTTATTTTGCGTAGAAGTAGGTATACACAACAGCGTCGTCGTCGGAGTAAACGTTTATTTTCTACCTCGAACGTCGCACAACACACTTCCGGGGGGGGAGGGGGGGAGGAGGGCACAAAGGAACACGGTTCCTGTACATTATTATTGTTGTCGTCATTGTTACGACCTCGACGAAACGGATTGTCCGAAAAGTATTATATTATACACGTACAATGCGTCCTTGCATTTTTCATACTGCCGCGCGGACGATTTTGGCTTTTATAATATAATATTTAATACTTATATCGCGTACACTGCGAGTAGTGCTCGCCGTATACTCACCAGCGTAATGTACTTTAGACGCTCCCCCTCCCTCGCCTTCCGACGCGCGTTTAATGTATACACACGCGGTCTTTACGCGACGTCGGTCCCGTTTTCGATTTAAACGTTTTTTAATGCGCCTCCCCCGCCCCTCCAAAACCTCGACCGGTCAACAATATAATGATTTACGACCAACTGCAGCGACTACTGTACGGGACCTGAACGCGAGCGGTGGTCTATACTCCGTCCGAGACGAGAATATGACACGCGTTTTTAATGCGTTAAAAACCGTTTCTGTTATTGCAGAAGCCGATTTCTCCGATCTCACGCAAACAAATTAACGGCTGACATCTTAAGGTTGAGGGCGATTTTGTAAAATTCATCGTGTAACGAAAACGCGTAACCGTAGTAATAGATAAAGATAGATTCACTAGTAGGCACTTAGCCTCACTCGTTGTTAATGACTACTATCGAATCAACATATTGTAACAGTGACAATAATTATTGTTGCCGTGTAAACGACGAAAATTCAACCCTCTCATTCGACGCCTGTTTCGTGAAACGTTTTCGTATAAACATTGGCGACTAAGATTCACATGAATCGTATATAAATTACATCGGCATTGCCGTAGCGACGACGCGAATGTCAATAATTACATTCTACGTGATCGATACAAAATTATTGGTAAAGTTGGATCGAAAGCATATAGCGCGTGTTCTCCGAATCGTTTCACGTGCCACTGATTTTCCGTTCTCCATTTATAGAGCGTTTATGCGAAAACCGGTCGGTCGCTTATAGTCGTGTCTGCTCGGTGTAGATGCGAAAAAGACGCGCACGGCAACAGCAACTTCGGTTCGCTACAATGCACAGGATGTTCTGCGAGAATTCACTCATAGCATTTTTACCCTGTATATCGTATCGGTTTTTTATTTTTTTACAAATCTCTCCGAGATATTTTCCTAAAAATAAATAGGTCAATGTCTCTTTGGAAATAAAAACATCCAAAATATAGATAAGCCTCGCAAAAACACTCTGTCATGAGCACAATTAGGACAAAATATTTATCCTGATTGATAAATTACTTTAATCTTAAAGCAATTTTCAAAAAATCTGGTGGGTTAAGAGTGGTTTTGAGGGAGCTTAGCCCCTATTGCCCCCACCTAGTTGCACCTGTGGCCACTGTTACTACTACTCTAAACTTAAAATATTTCCATCACTCTTAAGATATTTGTCTAAAGATAAAACATAGAAACTGTCAAAAATAGCATTCTCTTTCTGAATATTAAGTGTGTAAAACGTACAAATTGCTAATTAGGTGAATTAAGAAGAAAAAAGATCATGTTCTAGCGTTACGTTGGGTTAGGACACCCCGTGATACGCCGTGATGGTAATAATAGCAAAAATACGGCTTATTGTACCTGACCACTACCATTCTCGTTGCGAACGGGGAACAATATCGCACGACGTGTACCTATATATTATTATTTTATATGACGATGATGTTGAACACGGTACGGCGGCGAGAGAAGACGTGAGCGCGCGTGCAAATTATTAAACTTCCATTTTCGAATGTCGACCTTGCAACAGTTTTTTCTCTGCTCGTGTTTTATTCTTTGCGTCAAACACACCCGCTACGATATTACACATTATATACAGCGCGCGCGAGCGTCGATGATTTACACCGATTCGTTGTGCCTGTCGATGATCTACATGATAACATATTATATAACATATTATTATTATTTATCATAATAGAAAAATAATCATATTATGCCGTGCACGATATATACAAACCGATTTCTCCACATTAATAATAATAATAATAATAATAATGATAAAAAATAATAACAAGAATAGTGGCTAGTTTTATGACGTGTCGATATCGTTGCATCCGGAGTGACCTTCCCGTACGTCAAAATCGTCTCGTCGTTATTGTAGGGAGAAAAAAAAAGCGAAACGAAACAGTATAGTTACTCATACCACGATGATACGCGTACGTACGCAATGTCCTTCGTTTCTTTTCTTTTCTTTTTTTTTTTTTAATCAAAATTCCACATTCTAACGTTTTAAAAAAAAAAATAAATAACAAATATTTTATGTATATAAAAAAACTGTCTTTATAACGTTGTTAAGCTTAACCTAGTTCTGGTATTAATTTTAAAACAACCGTTTCCCCGAACATTTAATAAAAAAAAAAAATCCCTTTCGGTTTGGCCAAAAAACATTCGCTCGTACCAAATATTTTGGTTTCGAAGGGTGCACTGGCCCCTTAGGGGGATAACAAAATATTTCAACAGCAGTTTCGCGAATGTATACGAAAAATATGCTCGTGCGGGTATATTATTATTATTATTAAATAGCTCTTTATTTAATATATAAAACATTTTATTATGCGAAGAGGGATGAAATTTCGGGTGTGGGAGACGTGAACGTCAACATCGCGTGCCTCTCGCCCCTCCCCCGCCCTGCCCGACCACATTGGCGGGCGCTCTGCAGTTACGCGTCGCGCGCTCGCGATGACTTTATTAATATTATGTAAGAAATTCCATCATTCGCTGTCAAAACACGTCATATCGAAGTAACTTCGTATCCAAACAAGAGTGGTAGATGATGTGGCTGAAAATGTCGGGAGTGTAAAAAGAGGAAAAAGAATGTGACATAACGGGGGGGGGAGGGAGGGGACCAAAGAAAAAAGGGGTTGCTCTTAAAATGTGAGTTCAGGTGTCGATATTATTATTATTATTATTATTTCCTTAGTTATGTTCTGTACAACAGTTGTTATGCATTGTTACGGCAGTTTTTGTTATTTTTATTCGTCGCTGTATACGTTATTCCGTAAGACCCATTCAAACATAAGACACATACATATTATATTATATTGTATTATACATGATGTAGGTATATTGCCTATATAAACAAAGTTATGTCTAGGATATTATACGTCGATTTATTTAAATAAATAACTCAAAAAATTTGTTCTCTTTCAACCGGGAAATTATATTAACTCGCACAATATTATACTCAATGTCCTGCAGTCTTGTTGTACGTTATATATGTATAGTTTTGTGCAAATACCGACAAGACTTTTCAAAATGTACAATCATATATTGCGCTACGAGTGGTTTCCAATATATTTACTCGGAACAAAGCCTCTTTTAAATTTTAATTGCATTTCATCTCGACATACTACGTTGACCTCTAGTAGCTGGAACTTAATGGCGCGTATTTATATGTTTTTTCATGTTTCTAACTTTAAAGTTCGGTTTTTATAAGGCAAGTTGTCATTATTATAAAAACAAAAAATAACATGATATAATTGTTTATATGCAAAATTCTCGTAGTCAGACTCGAGCAACATTACAAATATTTTTATGGTATTCTCATTGAATTTTTTTCTTGTTTATCTAAATAAATTTTTATTTTACAAATATTTTAGTACTCAATAACAATTATTATACCGGGCAATTATTAATTGACTATCCAGAAACATAAATCTATCATAATAAACAATAATATTGTATTTAAATAGTGGATATTTATTATTAAGATGTATTAATCATAATTTGTTATAGTGATATACACAATGACACAAATATAATACATTTCAAGATCGGATTGTGAAAATAAATTCGTATTTCCCCAAAGGAGTATCTTTTGATATCTGAAACAAAAATAGTTTTTAAAAGTATTTAATCCAAGCATTTGAATTAAGATAATTTTCAACATTTAACATACAATTCTTTCTTTGGTCATAAACACCTGTAAATGTATTTATTTTTAACTAATAAACTAGTAACTAAAATTTAGAATACAGGATGTTGATAAACTATTTAGGCAAACTATTTCTTATCTTTTATTGTATCTAGAAGGATTGAAAACATTAATTTATTATCATATCTTAGATAACCGTATCATTTATACAAAAATTGTCATGATAAATTTAATATTTATTTTAATAATAATTATTCATATTATATTAACATAATTTATTGTAAATAATAAATAGTAAAATTATAACAGATTAAAAAAATTATAAAAAAAACTCGATATATGCGTTTGGTAGATGTTTAGATATGTGTATGAATCAGTCTACAAATATACATTTTATTGTTATATAATATTTTCATAATATCATTTTCCTAATCATCACCATTATCGTACAGCCGGTACAGTATTGATTTTTTAAACTATAAAACATTACGGAAGAGAAAAAATCAGTTATCTTTTTATTTATCTAGACGAGCATTGTGTTATTATCTTTTATCTCGATCGCTTTATTGATCTGTACCTAGATAAAACAATATTATTCGTTTATCTTTACCGTTGTAAACCAGCGGATTTGAGGTATAACACACTCCGTGCACACAACAAACATTTATTTATTTTTTTGAGTGTGCATTTTTACAAATATTTTTATGGGCGTGCCCCTTCTCCAGTGTACTCTCCGATACACCCTCCTCCATAACACAACGTACACTACTGTGATACGTATACGTGAATTTATCGCCAGAGATTACGATTAAATCTTAAAACGCGGCGATACAATTTTACAACAACACACGTACTCGACAACTCGTCGGAAAGCGGAGAATCGCGTATCGGCAGAGTAAATAAATTCGAATTTACTCACTCGTTTCGTATTCAAATTATTCGCGGAATCGTTTTTGTTTGCGCAGAGCTCCGGCGTCGGCTGTGCAGTGTTGCTAAACATAGGTGTTTCATTCAACGCGGCAAATCAAAAGGCTTTAAATCGCCGTTAGCCGACGCCGCCGTTCGTCTGCGAATCCGATCAATAATATTATTATTACACACGCGTATTCGCGCAATCGTCGAACTCGTAAAACGCGGGTGGGAGGAGAAATTATTATTAAACAATACACCACTGACTGCGACCGGTGTTAAAGTCTCCGTGAAAATTACAAAATATAAAACTCTATTCATAGACCAACGACTATGGTCGTTAAAACTAATTTATAAGACTCGATTTTCAATCGTTTTTAAAATCATATTATTTTTCATGTAGACGACACAATATTAATCTCTCCTTTAAAACGCGTACGGGTTATTACATTTTAATCGCGATTTTATCGCGTTTTAATTTAAAAATCGTTACTATCCCACTAAAGCGCGCGTCCCACTAAAGCGCTGACCTGTAAAATATATTTTCTAAAGGACGGATGTGTTGGGGAGCGGTAACGTTTAAGGATAAATCGAATTTAAATCCTTCGACGAAGGACAGCTAAAAAAAAAAAAAAAAAATAATAAAATAAATAAATAAATAGAAAATAAACCAAACAGATTAAATTCTTCGGTGAAACGTAATAATTACACTTTAAAATCACCCGAATAAACGTGTTATAATAACTTTGGCTACGAGACAACTGAAACACATTTTATTATTCTCTCTTTCAAACTCGTATAATATTTTATTGTTTTTCGAAATTAATTAAGTATCATGTTGTGAAAACACAACTCCGATAGAATATCACCGTTACTAAAAAAATATATGAGGTTTTTGAGTTAAAGCGACGTTGTTAGTTAAAAATATATAAAATACAAAAATAAAAATATTTTACGAGGTCTATTTAATCAAATATTTTGAATAACAGACGTTCGTTCGATATTGCAGTAATAGATGTTAGCTTTGAGCTCAAAACAAAACTACTATCATTAAACTAATATTGTATTGTTGTATTTATTTAATTTAAATAAAAAAAAATTTTAAATTTGATAGCATAGTACAGAGAAATATAATTATTCAAATGGAAGAAAATTATTTATTTGCGTTTTTTTCTTTGTTTGAAGTTATATAAGGCAATAAGGTAATTAAAAATGCGTTATATAAGTATATACTTTTTACTTTTATTTAAACTTCATTATGTACGTAATTTAACAATATGACATAAAAACACAAAATTTAAAATTTTCGCTTTGTTAAATTGTACTTCAATATCTTAAATTACATTAACACTTAATACAACATAAATTATTCATTTAATAGGTATCTTTTTAAATTATTATATACCAAAATTTATTTTAATATTCACTTTTTATTTTGGTTTCACTCACTATTATATTCCTTATAATTTTTTATATTTATTTGAAAAGTCTTAAACACATAAAAAGCAACTATACACAGATTTATTCTTTAATATAGCCCACAAACTAAAATATGAGTAAAATATTCAACATTAGCACACGTGTAATTGTCTAACTGACACTGTAAATATTGTGAGAAATATTTTATTTTATGATATTTAAAATGATAATAATATATGTTGCACAATGCGAACTTCGTGCTTTGCAAATGATCTAGGTAAATAATGTTTATTTAGATGGCTGTAATATTTCCATCTAAAAATCTAAGTATTAGGTATTTATTCCGATAAGATAAATTAATCGGCTCAATTCGCGGTCACACAACACCGTGACTGTGAGTGTGTTACCGTTAACTTCAGACGACGCTTCCCCCTCCCCGTGAATTAGAGTGAATTCGAATTCGCAAGTACACAATATTATATTATAAGTAAAACAAAACAAAAGCATAATAAACGCATAAAGAAACGAGCGCCTTTACGACGTTCGTCTCAATCTCGGTTATAGTTTTATTTTTTTAAATCCGATTGTATACATTATACAAGAACGCGTTTTATGCGTATCCGTTCGTTTTTGGGGAAAAAAATTTATACGGTCGACGACAAGGGTTTTCGTCGGAGGATGTTGGTGGTGGGAGGGGGATCCCTTTGCGCGTTTCTTTCTCTCCGCAAACACCGAACATACGCGTGTGGGCGGGCTTGCGCGTAACGAACGCATTTGCATAATTCAATACCTGTTTCGGATTACCGACGCACGTGTTTTCCGTGCCCGACTGACGATATCGCAATAAAGTGTCGCCGCCGAGAACGGTTGAGATAATAAATAGTGCGCACACGGTTTCGCGTAGTAACGCCCTTAAACTGCTCGCGATTTTTCGTCACACAACATAAATAATATTATCGTATGATTCGATTTTTCTGCCGGAAAGCGAGATTAGAAACGGTCAGGGTTTCGACACCCCGAGCACATCACCACCGCCACAGATTCGCGCAATTATCAAAAACGAAAACAATTCCCACCCCCGGTTACGATTTCGGTTTTTAACGCCCCTAAGTCGGTTTTTGAACCGTTTATAGAGCTTTAGATAGTTCACGACGACTTCGGAGCGGCCAATGAAAAATGTCGAATTATCAAGTAGTTTTTGAATCTCTATAGGAAGTAGAATATTATGTGAAAAATGCTATTCAAAATAACTCATGTCCACGTAGAGTATTAACCGAAAACGACTTAAAAAATTAGATAAAATATAAGACACATCTTAGGTTTCAAGATTTATTTTATTGATTGCAATGAAAGTATTTATTTTTGAAGGTTTTAATATATTTTTGGTGTTCTTCAAAAAAATATAATTTTATTTCTAGGGATTTTATAGGTTTATTCACAACAACAACAGTGCAGTATCTATCATATATTTAATTCCAGTTTCCGTTCTTAAGAACTCGGTAAATTTGGTTCCGGTTGGAAAAATTAAGAATTAAAACTATTCGGTAATTCGATTTTAATTAACACGGAGATAATCATCGGTCGTCAATAAGCATTTAAATCATCACCAATACATCTGTGCACGTTAAAACTTAAAATATTTTGATTTTATTCAAATAGGAACAGCGTTTACGTTGAATGAGAAATATTGATTTCAGTGAGAGATCTAGTCCTCGGTCGGTTTCCTGTTTATTTTGCTTCACGTTACCTTATGTACTCGAGGCACACCGAATTTACCATAAAATTTTGGACGAACTTAACTCTTCAACCCCTACCATAACCGCGAGAGTTTCGCACCGTTCGATTTTTTCGAATTGTACCGAAAACGACCGTGTACAATTTACGCACTCGACGGATTCGTTTCGCATAATACTCGCCTTGTGATTTAGGGACGAATAGTTAACTGATAAGGGAAGATATTATGGGGAGAGGAGAAAAAAGAGCTCATCGATTCTTGTGGCACTGCCGCGGGCCGAGGATTTTCGGCTTAGCCGCTGCGGTGGCGCACGTTCGGTCGTTTTCCACCGACGACGTTCGCGGATTACACTATAATTATCTATATATTATTATCGTTTCCCGCGGCATATCTACTGTGCAGTATTTATAATATTATGCGTTATTACGACGTCGTCTGGCCGCAGGGCGACGCGGAAATCCGCTAAACCGCGACTGTCGAATACGCGTGTTCGACGATAAGACTCCGCTGAAGGTGCGGGCTAAACCGCTCGCGTTTTATCCTGCACCAGCGTTATAGTGACGAATAAATTATAGTCCGGTTGCCGAAGCGCGCAAGATCAACTGCTACCGCAGTTAACGGAATACTATTATATACAGGGCGTATCGCGAACACGCGACGATTTTATACGCAGAAAACGCCAAAGGAAGTACTTGGGGCGCACATCGAGGGGTTCAAGGATGTCACCCCCATGGGTGGTTTTAGTCGGACTTGAAACTTAATTTTACATCTATTGTTTATTATTTATAGCATCTTAAAAAAAAAAAGCCGGACATACTTCGCACGATGGGTGTACTTTGCACGACGGGTGGTATTCTCTTGACTGGCGTATTAAATTTTAAAGAAACGATAAATCATTTCTTCAGTAAAACGATTTTGAACGAAGAAAGTTAATAACATAAGAAAAAAAAAAAAAATGTTCGAAAATTGTCCAAAATTTTTTTTCACATTTTCAAAATTTTCTTGCACCAAAATCTTTTTTATAGGATTTTCTATCTATGTTTAAATTTTCATAAAATTCGAAGAATGATG
>JAIPRM010013793.1:0-11163 GCA_025469315.1 Stegophylla sp. TES_Ste_2020
TCACATTTTCAAAATTTTCTTGCGCCAAAATCTTTTTTATAGGATTTTCTATCTATGTTTAAATTTTCATAAAATTCTGATCAAAAAATGATGGTTTTCGAGTCGTCTTTGTCAAATTTTGGGTAGTTTTTTCCAAAAAAAACATTGAAGAATTAAAAAAAAAATGACCTCTCTAAAGTACAATCTAGAGGCGAATCGGGTTTCAAAAAGTTATTGATCGAAACTTTTGGACAAGTATTTCTATACGAAAAGTTTTACGCAGAAAAAATAAATAAATAAATAAACATCATTGTAAAAACACTAGCTTCTTCACTTCATTCAGAATCTAAAAAAATCCGTTTTGTTTTTCATCAACCTCGCGCGCGAAGGGTCGCGTGGCGAGTAATCAGAGAGCGAAGCGAAAAAGTAGCCCCTGTGCCACTATAGGGGGTGGGAGCGAGAGGGGTGGTTGATGAAACGTGTCGTGTGCGGATCGACCGGACAAACGAAATAACAAATGAATACACGTGTACGTATACGTATAATATGTATAGTTGGTAAAATCGGTCGGTAGGAAAAAAGCCATCGCGGCGGCGGAAGATTGATGATGTCCGTTAAGCCACAACGCGAGTCTCTCGCGGTTTTTTCCTCCTCGCCCACCTCCGGGAGGGGGGGGGGTAACGAGAACATATAATAATTATATTATAAGTCTCCTACCCACCCGTCCCCCACGTTCGTCGGCGGAGCAAGTGGTGGCAAGTGGTGGTTTTCACAGCCACCGCGGGGTGCACAGAAGGATGTGTATTTTCGAAAACCGCAATTTTTCTAAGACCCGGAAAATAATAAAATATCGTTTTTCGTAATTGCCTGAGAGATTGATAACAACCGAATATTGCTTCGACTGGCGTAACACGTGAAACTCCTGGCGAATGAGATACTAGGCAGTGTGGAGCCGGGGAAGAAGGGGTAGTTTTTATTTTACACTGTGATAATTAATTATGTTACTAAATAATATAATGCCACTGACCGTTAATGACGTTGTGTCGTAATGATTATTACTGTAGGGCCCGGATTTAAATGCACTAAAAACCATGGAAAAATGCTCTAAAAAACAGCCAAAAATGCCCTTAAAAAATGCAATTAACCGTGAAAATGCACTTAAATAATGCATTTTATTATGAAAATACTGCCAAGTCTAGGCATCCATAAGTAAAATCCATAAAATTTAGACATTATCGCGATTATAGAAAGATTTCTAGATATTTTTAAGGAAAACCCAAAAAAAATACATGTATAATATTTTGAATTAGTTAAATTTGAATCATTGATTCGTATTATGTACAGATACTATACATTATAAGAATTGTAAGTATATTGTTGAAATATGCCTTTGGATGAATAAAATAACCGAAAATGCAAAATAATGCAAAATAAAAGTTTCAATTTTTAATTCTCTGTTACACGAAACAAATTATGTACTTGGAAAGCATTGCCTAAAATCAACAAAAAAAAATATGCATTTTACATTGGAATCCGGGCCCTAATTATTAGAGACAGGAATTTTGTACGCATTTGCACGTTCACCCTGACCGTAAAGCACTAATGAGAATTTGAAATGTCGACATTTCAAATCGAACCGATTTCGAGGAACAAATTTTATATATTGCTTATAAATGCATATTAGGAGGGTTGAAATATATTTTACAGTTGATGTGTGTAATTTTCATATATTTTACAATCTAAGTGAATAATTGAATTCATCTCTTCAATTCAAAAATTTTCAATTGTTCACAAAAAAAATTACATTGATAAACTATTATTAAAAAATAATTTTTTTTTTGACTTGTGAACAAATCTACTGCTCGTGTATGTTAGCTATTTTTTTAGATTTTGAGCAGAATGAAGAAACTTAAAATTTTACAATTATTTATTTATTTTTCTCCTTCTTCGTGAACCGTTTTCCGTTCAAAAATACTTGTCCAAAATTTTCGATCAGTATCACTATAGTTCCCATAAATCACACCCAGATGAGGTTCTTTAGAATGGTTAGTTTTTCAAATTACTCAAAATACTTTTTATAAAAACAGTACGTGAAGAAATCGCTTCTACGAATTTTACGGTCTATATATTCGGTTTGTTTTTACTTCCGGCGTTTCTTACGACTGAAATAAAAGTCGTCAGTACTGTAAGCAAACAGACTGTCTTCCGAATAATAAGGGTTGGCCGCGGAGGAAGTAAGGGCGGCGTAAATAAGGGGTGGCAAGCCCTAGGCTACAAAAGTCGTAAATACATCGGCTGTCGGACGAGGTGCGCCGTGTAACTGCAAGAGGGGAAAGAGTAAAAGGGTAAAGAAGTACAGGTTGCAAAAATAATTATCCCTGGGCTACAAAAGTCGTAAATACATCGGCTGACGAAAGCGGAGTAACTGCAGTGTGTGCACTACGCTTTCAGGAAAAGCGAGAAATAAATAAAAATAAAACACGAAAAAAAACGCAATTACCAAAATACAATATCTTATTTTATATACAATCTCGCAACAAACTTAACGAGGACGACGTTTTAATATTGTCATTTTGCCTTACAGCAGGCGGCATCGTTTGTATAATAGTAGTATATAATTTTATGGCGACAATAATGTAAAAAAAAAAAAACCGAGCTCAAATTTTCAAAATAGTTCCACGACCGCAGGGGGAGGAGCGGCTGCCTTGAGGCGATTTCAACGCGCCGCAACTGATTAAGGAACAGCACATTTTCAACCTTCGAAACGCTAATGTACAAAGTTATAATAATAATAACGAAAGCCAAATGGAACAGATAATTTATTTATTTAGAAAAATTTCAAACGGACTTTTGAGCCCTTTAAAGATAAGATTACAAATATAATATCGACAAATAATTACAAGAACGGAAACTTAAATATAATAACAATAAACAATAAATGTACGAGTAAAATGTGGAAATAAATTAAAAATATTACAAAAATTATTAATACTTCTTCAAACAAATACAATATTGGAGTTAAATTTATCACGATAAGAATCAAAGAAATCTATTGATGGAGGTATTTTATTAGCCAATTTATTTATTTTTTTTTGTTTTTTCTGTGTACGATTTTTTGTATGGAAATACTTGTCCAATAGTTTCTGGCGGTAACTTTTTGAAACCGAATTTGCCACTAGATTGTACTTTAGAGAAGTCATTTTTTGAATTTCTCAATTCTCCAATTTTTTTTTTTTTGGAAAAAACTACTCAAAATTTGACAAAAACGACTCGGAAACCATCATCTTTTGATCCGAACTATATGAAAATTTAAACATAGATAGAAAATCATATAAGAAAAATGTTGAAAATGTGAAAAAAAAAATTTTGGACATTTTTCTAACATTTTTATTTTTTATATTATTAACTTCCCTCGTTCAGAATCGTTTTATTGAAGATACGATTTATCGTTTCTTTAAAATTCAATATACACCCGTCAAGAGAATCCCACCCGTCGTGTGAAGTATGTCTGGCTTTTTTTCTACGTAACGCTCAGATTCGTTCCCCGTTCGAGGAACAAGAGACACGGACGATATTATCATCGTGGCACGTAGACAGGATACGACGCCTTTCATTTTTGTAGCGCTTTTCATTTACCACTTTAATAATTGGATCAAAATAATTCTCGGACGTGTTTTGTATTCAAGTTCATACCATACCGAATAACGCCCTAACATATTTTGTATTTTTCACACATCGTCTGATCACACATATACTTTACACAAACCTTTTAATATTGTTTTTACGAGTTTTGCAGCGGTTTATAAATTAACACTTACGAATCGTGTACTCGCTTATTAGGAAATATTTCGAAATCTCCTTAATCAGAGTCCTTTTTCCTGAATAAATACGGTTAAATAAACGCAACACTTTATGATTACGTATTCAGGATGAGGTATAAAGTGTATATAATACGAACGGCAAATACTGTAATGAACCTTTTAATAATATTATACTGTACAGGTACAACAATACCATTATTGTCCACCAGAGATTTTTGTGGATTTAAGTTTCTATATACATTTTTTAACCTTACATTAAACGAGTCAAGACCAGAGACAGGCGCGCGTAGCTAAGGGATGGCCTGGGGTCACCCTTAGAAGTTTACTCTGGCCACCCCAACTGTTTTGTTGATGTACTTAGATTAAATTAAACGTTCATTAAATCTCGAGTCGAACAACAATCATTGAGAGGAAGGATATGAACATCAAATAATTGTGATTTTTTAAGTTTTTAATTCAACATAAATTATAACATAACAGTGATATTTTTACACCTATTATTTTGTTCGTCGGAGTGACTATAGAAATATTGCTATGAAGTTATGAACATATATAAAATGTTTGAAATAACACTTACTCGTTATTTTCAAAATATTTTAAACGTGATAACAATGCGGTTGTCTTGTGTTTTTTTGGTTTTCGTCGCGGGATAGAGTTAAGTTGCGTCGTTAAAATTTGCCACCCTAGTTTGATTTTGAACAAAATTTGGCCACCCCAGCTGTGAATTCCTGGCTACGTGCCTGATCAGAGATCTGAATTCCAATCTTTGGTGTCCTATAAAAATAATAATTAAATTAAAAAATTAATAAAAAGCTGGACATACTTCGCATCATGACGATTCTCCCACTCCTCGGGTATAATACTCGTGTTGAGGGTGAGTGAAGCATTCATGCAAGAATATTATTTCTAGTTTTATATTGAGTTCAACAATTTATAATAAAAAAATCATCCCATTAATAGTAAATTTAATTATTCGTTTTTAATTTTTTCCAGCCTTTATTAGATATACAATATTGCTGATAAAACGGATGAAAATTTTAAGTTTTCAGTACAATTAGTTTTAGGGTTACAACTAAATTACCAGAAAATCTAGTGTACAGCATATTATACTGTTTTTACTCTCAAATTTGTAGTAGTTTTTCCTTATTTTAAGAAAAATAGATCAAAAATCTCAAAAAAATTAGACCTCTTCAAAACACTATGCCATCCAAATTTTCTACCTGAAATACAATACACGCTAAACGTACCCGTTCGAGCACTTTTTCGAGTAGAAATAAATGAACAACCAGTTTTTTCGGTTCACTCGAGATCTAAAATACAATTAGTTACAACGCGCATACAATCACCATTACATTCGCGGATACTGTACTGAAAAAAAGCCGGACATACTTTGCACGATGGGTGGGATTCTCTTGACGGGTGTATTGAATAAAACGATTCTGAACGAGGGAAGTTAATATTATAAAATATAAATAAGAAAAAAAAATGAAAGAAAAATGTCCAAAATTTTTTTTTCACATTTTCAAAATCTTTCTTATGTTATTTTCTATCTATGTTTAAATTTTCATATAGTTCGGATCAAAAAATGATGGTTTCCGAGTCGTTTTTGTCAAAATTTTGTGTAGTTTTTTTCAAAAAAAAAAAAATTGAAGAATTGAGAAATTCAAAAAAAATGACCTCTCTAAAGTATCATCTAGAGGCAAATCGGGTTTCAAAAAGTTTACTGATCGGAACTTTTGGACAAGCATTTCCATACGAAAAGTTGTACACGGAAAAAAATAACAAATAAAATAAACGTCATTGTAAAAACACTAGCTTCTTCACTTCGTTTAGAATCTAAAATATTTACGAATCGCATTTTTAAGTATTTCGCTATTGATGAAAATTGTAATAATAATAATAATAATAAATACCGTTCACGGATTAGTCCATTACACGCCTCGTGTGATTTCGTACTTCCGCGATATATTAATTTCATATTACTCTCGCGAAAATGGACCCAGGCGCCGCCGAAGCGTCGCAATAATATAATATTTTACAAAACGAAACGAGCAAAACGCCTAAATCACGAACGCGAATAAATTACATTATATTAACCCGTGTTCCTGCGACGGTAGTAAAAGAAAAAAAAAAAAAAAAAAAAACGGGGCGCTTTATCGTTATTACTTTTTGTTTCGTTCTTCTACCCTCCCCTCGCCCGCTCCCACCCCCCCACCCCGATTCGGCAGATACAGTGTAATAAACGCGCGCGCGCGAACGCGCGTTGTTTTAAATAATATGGCCGAGAAAATAATATTATTACGTATCGTGTGCGCGCACGTTCGCTTTCCGTGTCCGGAATTCACGTACAATAATACGCGCGCGATAAATCGTCTCTGACGCGCGTTGGCTAGAATAACGTTCTCGCGTTGAAAATTCTCGCAGCCTAAATTCGCCATATTATTGACTTTGATTTCTCGACATCGAGCCGGAGAACGCGTGCACGCGTAACAAGTTCATAGTTGACTCTCGACGTTTCGTAACGAGATCAACAGTGATTTTTTATTTTATTTTAGTTTCTGAGAGCGCAGTGAAAAAAAGAGCTTATGTTTTTATATACACAATACAATGATGTGTATTTTATTTATTTCCTCTTCTTCTGCTGTGAACTCTTTTTTCCGCGTATTGAAATACTTATTCCAAAAGTTTCGATCTCCAGTACCTTTTCATGCCAGATGCGAAATCACACTCAGATGATCTGATGCTTTAAAAACAGGTCATTTTTGTCAAATTTCTCAATTGAATTTTCTCTACTTAAAGGAAAGCTACGGGAAAATTGATTGTGTCTTTCTTATATTATTTTCTATCTATGTTTCAATTTTCATATAGTTCGGATCAAAAAAATGATGGTTTCCGAGTCGTTTTTATCAAAATTTGAGTAGTTTTTTCCAAAAAAAAAAAAAAATTCAAAATTCAAAAAATGACCTCTCTAAAGTACAATCTAGAGGCAAATCCGGTTTCAAGAAGTTATTGATCGAAACTTTTGGACAAGTATTTCTATACAAAAAGTTGTACACAGAAAAAATAAATAAATAAACATCATTGTAATTCATGTAATTCACTTCGTTCAGAATCTAAAACTGTAAAATATGCCATTAAACCTCATAAAACATTTAATTCTTAATCCGATGTAAGTATTCAGTATTCCGAATCAGTGGCGTAACTACCAAATCAAGGGTTTGGAACAGTATTATGTTTCGAGTAGAAGGTATGTTACGAATTTTGATTTAAATATTTCCTTAAAATCGTATCTTATATAACAATTTGATTAAAGTAAATACAATTCATGGTATTTAATATGTATAGTTGACATTTTAATGGGTTGTTTTGCAATTATTTATTGTTTGCGTTTTAGATTTTGAGCAAAGAAAAGAAGCTAAATGTTTTTACAATAAAATTTATTATTTTTTATTTTTTTTTTCTAAAAACGCTTTTTCGTATAGAAATACTTATTGAAAAATTTCAACCACCAACTTTTTGTTTCGAATAACGTTTAACTATAATTAACAATCAATTTTTCCCCGTCTAAAGTCCATATACAAGACAAAAGTTAAACATTATTAACTATAACAACAGGTGAGTTTTACGTCAAATTCTGTGTCGTATGTATCCGAAATTCCGAAGTAAGATATAATAAAAACAATAAATAGAATGAGACAACGTGTTGCATCCTTTGCCACTTCTTTGAAAACACCATTAGGTACTTTAGTCAATTTCTCGTATATATCTTATGATTTAATCACATTAAGTATCTGTATTACCTCTACATAATCAATTTATAAGCTTAATTTAATTAAAATATACTAGTAATATTTACTAGCATATATTTTTTAATTTAACCATTTTATAAAACGAAATACCATAAAATACAAAAATGCAATAAAAAATTCTGTTTAATGAATTTTAATTATTATTTAATTTTCAAACATAATATTAAGTAATAACGGGTAAAAGACGATTGAGCATAGAATATTGTAAGCAATGTTGTCGCACTTAAAACGAAATTTTAAACGATTAACAAACCGTAATTATGTTATTCCCACGTTGCACAGCAAGAGGCGCCGATAAGATAAATTTTACAATACTAATTACTTGTTAAGAAAACTATTTTGTAAGACTACAAGATTCAATTTAAATATATTTAAATTAAAATTACCAAATAAAATTAAATCCTTTTTAAATAAATGTTTATTTTTATTCAATAATCCCCTATTATGGTTTATTCACTTAATAATCACGGCAGATTTGAAAATTAAATCTTCTGAACATAATAATAAAACTTTCGGCCAAAAACAATATAAATTAAATACTATACAGTTTATTGATTGTTCTGGTACGTTAAACAAGTTACAAAGAAAATAATTTAAGTAATTTGTTTAATGTTTAATCAATATGAATTCCGATGAAACTCTACTGCTAACCACTACATCAGTGAAAGAAGGGAAGAGTAGGGAAGAAGGGTAGAGGAGTAATAGAGAATTACTTCTCACTCTTCTTTTTAATCATTTAATAATGCGAAATAAATACTAATAAATAAATACTATATAGTCTATAAGAAAAGTCAGTTTTCACAATACTTTTTACATTTTTCTTGTACACATTGTTTTAAACGGTTACTTTGATTTCATACAATTTCTAAGCTAAATATGTTTATCAAACAAATATTCTCTCTAGAAAATCTGTTAAGGGATATGTATAAAAACAATAATATACAAAAGTAAGCTTTAATGTCAGTCGGTAAGGATCAATGATAAGAAACTGTGATGGCAAAAAATACCTATTACTATAGCTATTTAAGGCACTAGATTGATTGCGATGTTAACAATGAATACGTGCGTGAAAATTATTTAAAATATTCATAAGAGGTTATAATAATTACAATTGATTATATGATTTTTCAATAGCTTTTTTTTTTCCATCTGGGAATGAAAATCTTCAAAATACCCGCTAAATCATAGACGCAATTAGAGGGGGGCTTGAGGAGGCTTAGCCCCTCAAAACTACTCACAGTCACCCAAAATTTTTGAGAATTACTTAAGGATAATGCCTTTTTGAAAGCTAAAAATCAATCAAAAATACATTTTATCCCCCAAAAAAAACGTTTTCCAAGTTGCGCCAACGCGCTAAATGAATATGGTTTTCAGACCCGTCGGCGTAAACGGTTTGATTGAACGCCATCTAAGTATGAAATTTATTTTAAGTAGCTTTTTTCAAAGAAGACAGTCAACATCATCGCACGGCCGAGCGAATATATTATTTTAGATTAAATGATTTAATATATAAATTATGTTTAATTTCACAGTCGGTTGTCGATAATAAAATAACATTCAATTGTGTGGTAGCCGCAACGGCCCGTTAAGTCGCGGAGCGAGGGAAAACGAAAAGATGAATAAATAAATACCGCCGGGGATCGTAATTATGTAGTAGAGTAAAAAAGCAGTCGGTAGTTTTTTTTATTCTTTCTCCTTTCATGTATATTCATGATGCCGGGACGATGATGAAAAGTCATTGTATCCCCCCCGATAGCGCCGCGGCCCGACGTCAAGGTACAAACGTTTATGATTTTTTTTTTTTTTTTTTTTAACCGCTGAAATCCCACCACGGGGGAGAGATTCTTTGCCCGCCGCCGCGCCGTCTCGAATTACACATAAAACAACCCCGCGCGTTTGTGGGCAATATTATTAAAATGCCGTTTACCGTTTTAAGGGTCCGCGCGCGCATACCACATCGACAACCGTCGTCGGGTTGCTCACACGCGCTTCGCTTTTACGCATTCAATTCGACGGAATTCCCCCGCCAACGTTATACCTCTGCACCTACACGTTTTTATATAGGTATATTATAACCGTGGGCTTATAACACAGATATTTGATTATTTACACAGCAGACGTCCCACGCGTACAGCGTTTGTTTGAATTGACTACCGCGCGCATAAATTATAAAAGAGTGTGCAAAAACAGAAAACTTTGTGTAAATTATCCGTGGGGGGCGGGGGTGGGGCGTGCGCGACGTTTAAACGCAATAATTTATCATTGCGAGCAAAGGTGCACATAACGAGACAGTGGCGCATTTAAGGGGGGTCGAAAAGGGCAAATGCCCCGGACGCCAACATTTTAGAGTTTCTTAAAAAAAAAATTCATCTCTAATTATGTAAAAATATATTCATTTGACTGTCTTCTTATCTGACTCGTTCAATTTTTTTTTTTTTTTTATTGTTATACATAGAATAAGACATTTCTAACCGTTGGCTATTTATATGTACCGATGAAAAAGTAAGACATTTTAACATAATATATACATATATATAACTTACATAACATAATATAACTTTTACTATTTTACTAAAATTTATTATTTGGTATAATTTTTTTAATTGAATAAAACACTGAAATATTATATACTGTTAAACCCTAGAATATACATTTTAAAATGTTATTCGAAATGAGTAAAAGGCGCATTTTTTGTTAATTGAAGGTGAACAGGGAAGGTCTGAGCAGGGGCGGATTGGGGAGAGATTTCGGACCGGGAAAATTTAATATATTTGTATATTTAATGTATTTCATAATTCAAAGTATTGTTTAAAAATATATGAAATTTAAAGAAGTTATTTTTGAAACGGGTAAAATTTTTAAGATCATCATTAATGTACCTTGCCAATTAGTAAAGAAAACTATATAAATATGGTTTAAAATGCATTGCAAATAACCTTGCACAATGTGTTATTTTAATCTGTATTTTGGAATAGGTAAACATTTTTTATAATTTTTATTTAATTTAATTCATAACTTTGTTTTTTATTTCTTAAAAAAAAAAAAAATTGTTTTTATAAATAATATAAAATATAAACAGAATGACATACAAATTTTGAAAAAAGTTATGACGTTCAAATATTGTAACAAATTCTATAATTATTAATATAATTATGTAAAACATATCAAAGAGTCATTGATAATTAATGTAAGATTATAAAAATAAATTTATTTAAATCTAAAATGAAAAAAATTATATTTTCAGACGTATTCAAATAATTTTTCAAGTATTTAAAAGGTATTCTGAATATATTTTTTGAAAAGTATTCGAATTCGTATTTTGAATAACTTTTCATCCGTTTATTCAAATAGGTTAGAATACAAAATAAAAGTATTCTTTACAAGATTGATGTATACACATGTACAGTGGTTGTCAGATAGATTGGTACGGCGGCGGCGCGATAACGAAAAACCAGGGGTTCTCAATCTTGAATGTTATTACCGAAAATGTATCAATAAACCAACATTTGTCATAAAACACTTAAGACTGATTATACGTTATTAATTTAAAATCA
>JAIPRM010013794.1:0-11163 GCA_025469315.1 Stegophylla sp. TES_Ste_2020
TATGGTAAAAATAAATTTTCAATTTTACGAAAATGCCGGTAACTGCATATTTTGCCGTTTTTCGTTAATTTTTCGACATATTTTCACCGCTCTTGGAAAAAGTATTGAGAAATTGGAAAAATGACCTTTTTAAAGTACCATCTGGGTGTGATTCCGGTTCTATTGAGATACTGATCGAAACTTTCGGACAAGTATTTCTATACCAAAAAGTGTTTACAGAAAGAGAAAAAAGAAAAAAAAATAAATAAACATCATTGTAAAATCATAAGCCTCTTCACTTCGTTCAGAATCTAAAAATTAGCAACCCGTACTCAAATACCCAAAATACGATCATTGTATAAAACCCGAATTATTATTTTTTTTTTTTTGGAGGGGGGGATCTAATATAACTTTGGGAGCTAAGATTCCCCTACCCCCCATTTCCGCCTATGATTATAAGTAAACCTAAAAAACAGGAACCTCGTAAAAAATTGTCTACCCTAAAAATCATAAATTGAATTTATTATGAAATAATAACGAAAAGAAATCTGCCATATTTTGGATTGACAGTCATAAGTAATAGTATAGAGTAACAAGTCTTTAGGCACTTATAAAAAAATATTCATTAAGTACCCCTTCAAGAAAATTTTACCATAACTAACGATAAGCACATGATAAATCTTTAGCTAAAAATATACATGACTATAAATTTGTATTGAATTTTTATCTCATAAATTATTGATTAAAAATTGTATTTGTATGAAGAAAACGTACTTACTACATTTCCAACATTCTATTTATATCTCAGAAGTAGTCAAATAATTTTTAAAATCTGTATTTTACTACTTGTATTTTTGACAAGAGGTGATAATTTGAAGTTTCTAATACTATTAGTTTTAGACTTATGACTAAATTACTAAAATCGATTTCATGAGAATCTACAATATATTTTACAATCTTTACTCAAATTTGAGGTAGTTATTTCTTGTTTTTAAAAAACTGTTAGAATTTAGAAAAATGTCCTTTTGAAAATAGTAAGTACCATTCATAGCCAAATTCTGATAAATAAAGTTGCTAGACGAAACTTTTAGATAAATTTTACTATATGAAAAAGTGTTTCTACAAAAAAATAAATAAATAAAAATCGATGTATAATCACTATAGCTTCTGCACTCCATTAAGAATCCAAAATTGTTGGAAGTAATAAGATTAAAATCTATTCTGTATGAATATTATATGAAATTACCAACGCATAATAAAAGTGTGATTCGTTATCAAGTGTTTTTCTATGTTGTTGTATATCAGTTTATTACACTTATGTTTAGGGAATTTTTTTTTTTTTCAATGTCATGCCGTTGCCTCTAAAACCTGAATATATTGTGTTATTTTTTCAATAACTTGACGCCGCCGCCGAAAACAAAACCGATGTCATTCCCGCGGGACGAACCAGCGACATCAATATGGTCAAGACTCTCGGGAATATGAGGGCACGCGCTGTATGCGTAACGTAACGACACGTTTGGGAAAATGATGACAATGGTCTAAGCTTTCCTTGCTGCCGTCGTTTCATCGTTTGCATTTATGTTTTGTTTCAACTGCTCATCTCTGTTACGCTATTGTGTGCGTGTCGTATATAGTTTATCACTGAAATTTACTACGGGTTTTCGACATCACAACCGATATGTCCGGTATACCACTCATAGATCTCGTTATTAAAGAAGAGTCGTATTTAAAAAAAATCTGGATATGCTTCATACCATGGGTATTCTTCGCTCTTTGGGTGGGATATTCTTGGTGAATGTGTTGAATTTCGAAGAAACGATAAATTATTTCTCCAATTAAACGATTCTGTATGGAGCTGCATAGCTAATTATAGACAGAAATTATTATATAAGTTTTATATTGAGTAGGTATGTTTAACAGTTGTTACATATTTAAATTCTATCCGAAATTCATCTATGATAAGGTATTGTCGACATTTACATGATTTATACACTATTATTTTTAGAATGGGTAATAATAGAACAATCTGTGTTCATTTCATTATTCGGTGAAAATGATGAATTTTACCGTGTTATGAAATTTAAGGCTCTTATGATTAAATTTTCGTTCAACCGATTTAAAAAAAAAACGTAAATATAAGTTGATTTATACGTGAATAAATTGGTATATAATTTTTCTATTATACTATTGTTGATAATGGGTGAACATTTCAAGTTACTATTCTAATTAGTTTTGAAGATGTAGCAAAATTAATAAAATCAACTGATGAAAATATCGTTTCCAACTTATTTTACACAATTTTTCGCCAGGGTTTCTTCGTATTTTGGAAAAATGATTGAGAAATTTGAAAAATTACCTAAAAAAGTATCAATTAGATGTAATTTCCGATCCAAAAAGTAACTGTTTGAAACTCTTGGACAAGTATTTCTATACGAAAACGTGTGCACATAAAAAAAATATTAAATATCGTAGTAAAAACACTAGCTTCTATTCAATGAAAAATGTAAAAAAATGAATAACATAATAAACTTAATTATAAACTAATCATTACTAGATTAATTTTTATAAAACAGTTCATTGCTAAGAAAATGCATTTTGAATATAATTAAAATCATATGGTCAAATTATAATTGAATAATTATAATTTATATAAGAATAATATTATATTAATAATTATAAATAATTAAAAAATGATATATTACGGGATTTTCGAATCTAAACTTTCGTGCATATAATATTACATATATAGACAATCCCTAATATGCCACTGGTCAGTGGCATGTCTTTACACGCATGATAGACAACTTATTGTACTCACACTTTCAGTGTCTATAATTAAAATACATTGACACAAGATAGAATATAATGATTAATGCTTTTCCATTGCTCATCAATTGTTCTTTAAGAAATTGCTTCATCACTCCGTACTCGTAGTTATCACACTGTCGCACTTGACGTTCGGTACCTTAACAATCATGATTGTAAAATATAGTCATTTTACTATATTTCATATAGTAAAATAGAGGTGGCATTTTATTTTTAAAATTAAACCAACAAAAGACTATTAGCACTGTTGCCAATTAAAATAAATAAATATGTCGTACACATTTTACTTTAAAAATGAATGAAGCGACGAATTTCATTTTTTTTTCCGGTACAGAAACTGATAAATACTGTGCATCCGCATTGTTCTTATATCAAGTATATATAATATAGCATGTATGAAAATATAATTATTTATATACTAGTGATAATAAAAAAAACATTATGTGGTTAAAAAGTGCTCTGTTTATCATGAATATTTTATTATTTTTTTCTTTAGGAAATTAAGACTTTGGGCATGCGCAAATTCAGTTGGAAGGTATGAGTAACATTGATATGGAAAAATAACTCAATTCCCAAGCAATTTCCAACAGCGCTATAATTTTTCGATTTTTTTGGAATGTGGAAAAAAGTAAAAACATTTTAATACTAAATTACCATGTTATTTGCATTTTAACTGTGATTGGATTGTGACACGGGTTAATTTTGAGATACAACCTTGAAACATCGAGTGCTTTTTATTTTTAATCTAAAAGAAAAAATTTGGCCTTGGGAGAAAAAAAGGTTGACATAAGTTTTCGTTGCGGACTCCCTAATGTATAATTATATATCAATATAGGTATACAAAAAAACTATTAATTAAAATTTTTATGCGCATAAAATTCAAGTTATTTGTTTTGACCTTTATACTTGATGGTACCATAATAAAGGAACATATTCAAGAACAAATTTATTAAAACATTAAAAAGTAAACTAATTATTCAGAAGTATTCAAGTACCTGCAGCAATTTGAAACCATTTTAAAAAAAATAAACTTAATATACTATTTAAAATTCAGCTGACATACCTACTATTCGTGAATAAATCACCGAAAAAAAACTATTAAAAAATCTGCATATTTCATCAGTTCCATCCCCAAGGCATATATTTCAAGATTTAGACCCTTAGACTTACTCACTTAAAAATTTAACACGCATAATATGTTACAAAATGTAACCCTAGAACGTTAACCATTCGTTGATTCGACGAACACTGATGATTTAATATCGATTATTTTTAGCATGTCTATTGAAACCCTTTTCTACCTCCCATCTATGTCTTGTAAATATTGTTAAGTATATCTAATGATAAAATAAAACCTAATATTGCTGTCAATCAGGACATTTAACAACAAATTTTTAATAGACTTTGTTAAAACTATTGTGCGTTTGGATTTTTTTGATTTAAATAAAATAATTTATTATTATTTTAAAATTTAAACGAATAAAAAATAACAACATTTAAAAGAAAAATGCGTTAGGATTAAAAATACACACTTGCATTTTAATTCAAAATGAAGTTCAAAAAAATAATGATAGTATTCATCCTTCATAAATTTAACGCTAGTTATTTTATGGCCACGTTACTATGCAGATGCCCTATGGAAGCGGTTGTGTTGTGAACAAATTAGTGCGTATATGAAAGGCAGCTGGCTTCGCTAATAAAACAAAAACAAGAGAAAAATATTATGTGTATTACGATAATCGTACGGTATCTGATTTTGCAGCTGCATCAATGATGACTAATGAAAACCTTTTAAAATCAGGTCTAATTGGAAACCATAATTTAACGTCTCCCTATCGTATTTTCAGAAATATATGGTTAACACACATTGTTAAATTTATATATAGTTACAATGCACATTTTATAAAAACATGGCATCGACAAGCCCAACATTTTGTGCACAAAAAGCTTCTTTGGATTTCAAATACGTTTCATTAAAAAAAAAAAAAAGTCTACAAATTATATAAATATGGCTCAGTTGTAATTTTCACTGTGTATACAATAAGGCAGTAAATACATTGGAAATACTTGTACGTACTCCGGGAATATTCCTATATAATATTTCAGTCATAAAAAGTATTGACATACCAGGTATTATAAATTTAGAGTTACTTATTTAATTTCGTTTAATAAATAATGAAAATAAGCAGTTATGACATAAATTTGTTTTAATTTGATGTGTTTACCTATCTGTATTTACATGCTTATTTGTTATTTACTGTTAATATAATATAAATGTAATATGCATGTTACGCGCAAAGCGGGATATTTGAGCACTATATAACGATGCCCACTAAATCGGCCAATGTAGAAACTAATTATAATAATTATTATTATTGTAATATTATTTACTATGATTTAAGCATATTTTACAAAAAAATTCTTTAAGCTAATTATTTTGTTTATATTTTCACCGTGAATACTAGATTCCCTATGGTTTAAAAATGTATAATGCTTGTTGTTGGAAAATAAATTGTACTTCACGAATCGTATATTTTTGTACAGTTTGTGTTTAAATTATAATTTTCTTTAGATTTTAACAATAGGATCTACGATAAAGACATGGTATATTCTCAAAGTATTTGTAAACTGTACATTTCTTTTTTTTTAAAAATTTTTATATTTTTATTATTTTATTGTCATAGATATTTACCAAAGAAATAAAAAAATTGTAGATAGGGATTAAGTACCTTCTTAATTTTAATATTATCGTTCATAACAACAGTATCTATTTATTTTATTTTCTGAATAAATTATTAAATATTTTCTGTTTTTTAATTGACGATTCACGACCTTCTTCTTAAATCTTTTCGATTTTCCTATCAACTCATATATAAAAAGCCGGACATACTTAGCACAACGGGTGGAATTCTCTTGACTGGGTGTTGAATTTTAAAGAAACTATAAATCATTTCTTCAATAAAAAGATTCTGAACGAGGGAAGTTAATAATATAAAAAATAAATGAGAAAAAAAGCCGGACATACTTCGCACGATGGGTGTACTTCGCATGACGGGTGGTATTCTCTTGACGGGCGTATTAAATTTTAAAGAAACGATAAATCATTTCTTCAATAAAACGATTCTGAACGAAGGAAGTTAATAATATAGGAAAAAAAAAAATGTTCGAAAAATGTCCAAAATTTTTTTTCACATTTTCAAAATTTTCTTGCGCCAAACTCTTTTTTATAGGATTTTCTATCTATGTGTAAATTTTCATAAAATTTTGATCAAATAAATATGGTTTTCGGGTCGTTTTTGTCAAATTTCGGGTAGTTTTTTTCAAAAAAAACATTGAAGAATTGAGAAATCCAAAAAATGACCTCATTAAAGTACAATCTAGAGGTGAATCGGGTTTCAAAAAGTATTGATCGAAACTTTTGGACAAGTATTTCTATACGAAAAGTTGTACAAAGAAAAAAAAAAAAGCAAAAAAGAAAAATAAACATTATTGTAAATTACTTCGTTCAGAATTTAAAAATGTTAGAAAAATGTCCAAATTTTTTTTTCACATTTTCAAAATTTTCTTGCGCCAAAATCTTTGTTATATGATTTTTTATCTATGATTAAATTTTCATATAATTCGGATTAAAAAATTATGGTTTCCGAGTCTATTTTGTCAATTTTTGGATAGTTTTTTCCAAAAAAAAAAATTGAAGAATTGAGAAATTAAAAAAATAACCTCTTTAAAGTACAATCTAGAGGCAAATCCGATTTAAAAAAGTTACTGATCAAAACTTTTGGACAAGTATTTCAATACGAAAAGTTGTACACAGAAAAAAAAAAAAAATTAAAAATAAACGTCATTGTAAAAACACTAGCTTCTTCACTTCGTTCAGAATCTAAAATTTTAATGTATATAATAGTATATTTCAAGGTTAGAGAATATTTTACACAAAATAATATATTTAGGAATATACCTATTCTAGTTGATTTAAACATTTCATAAAAATGTAATTGCTTATAAAAAAAAATGCAAAAATAAAGAAAAATAAAAAATTGCCAAAATTTTTAAATTGATGTACCTATTTACCTCAAAATAGGTCAAATGATATTTTCGAAAGTTTTATGAAGTATGCGCGTAATTATTTTTAGTAGTTGGTGTTTATGTTTGTATCACCCGTCAAGAATATCCCACCCGTCGTGCGAAGAACACCCCGACGAGCGAAGTACACACTTTTTATTTCTTTTTTTTTCTGTGAACAGTTTTTCGTATGAATCTACTTGTCCAAAAGTCTCGATTAGTAACTTTTTGAAACCAGATTTGTTTCTAGTTAGTACTTTAGAGGTCATTTTTTGAATTGAAAACCCAAAATTTGACAAAAAAGACTCGGAAACCATAATTTTTTAATCCAAACTTTATGAAAATTTAAACATAAAGAAACAATAATAAAGGAAAAATTTTGAAATTAAAAAAAAAAAAATTTAGACATTTTTTTAACATTTTTTTCTTTATTTATTAGATAAAAATGAAAAGTAAAGTGAAGTAAAGGCAAAAAAGCTGGACATTCTTCGCACCACGGATATTCTTCGCTCTTCGGGTCAGATACTCTTGGAGGGTGTGTATAACTTTAGAGAAACGATAAATTATTTCTTCAATAAGACAATTCTGTACGAAAAAGTTAATAATATAAAGAACAATAATAGTAGTAATTTTCAACACACTCACCAAGTGTATCTGACCCGAAATGCGAAGAATATCTATGGTGCGAAGTATGTCTGGCTTTTTTCATTTCAATATTTAATGAATTTTTAGGAAAGAGACAGTTCCAAAAAATAATATTTTTACATATAAAAGAATATTTTGATGAAATTATGGAGCATAAAACATCTTATTTTTAGGATTTTAAACGCATATAAATCCGGTCTTTTATAGTTAGGTATTATGTACACTTATTTTCCGATGTTCGCAATCACGCTTTCATGATACCATAATATAGATTTATGATTATTGATTATTATACCATATTTAGATAGCAACAGTTATCCTCGAGCACATGTCTTACATTAGTTGAGATATACATCAGCATTGACTATTGTAAAATACGAAACAAAAATGAATGAAATTAGTATGTCGCATTAAATCTAACAGCACATTAGATACAGCGAAAAATACATAAACTCAATACTAGTAGGTTATTATTGTAATCAAATATTTAATACTTATTAGAATTTTTTTAGTTTATAGTTCAACTTTAGGTGCTTTAAATGAATAATAAACAATATGGAAATAAAGAGTCGTTTCATTTAAACATAACAGGTCGAGGCGATTAATTTTAAAAAGCCTATGATTTCATTGTTGCAGATGTGAAATTGGGAACGTATTCTCTGCTCTTAAAACAAGATACTGGTGGATTTTTATTATTTTGGGTAGGCTATTTTTACGATTGGTTTAAGATAGTATGATATTTTAAATTATATTTCAATGATAAATATTATTGTATTTGAAAAAAGATTTTGATCGAAGCTCAATTCATGATTTTATTATATATGTAATATATATACACGAAATGAAGATATTTCCTCTTTTGGACGTTTTCCCTCTTTCACTGGAGGATGTTCCCCCGAGATAATATCGATTCCACCGACTACTACTATTAAGATTATTTATTGACTTTTCTGGCTAATATTTCAGTTAAGCAGTAGAAAAATCTAAAATATACGATAGCAATGTGTCTTGTGTCACCAATAATATTAATCTCACCACAATTGTTGATTATCTTATATTTTTACAATACATTTTTTATTTATATACTACTATCTAAATGCATTTAAATATTTGACATAATTCTTTATATGCTATTTAAAATTATTACTTGGAATAAGACCATTTTTGCGCTTACTCTAAATTGTAGAAAATGCGTTTTAATTATTTCATGTATCTTAATTTTTAAATTTAGTTAAACTTCGCTCAACACTATGATTACTACCAGGACTCCCTGAGAAAAAAAATCAAAAGAACTGGTCCAAACTTTTGGACAAGTATTTCTAAACAAAAAAAAGTGTTGACAGAATAAAAAATAATCATAATAATAATAATAATAAACATCATTGTAAAAATACTAGCTTCTCCGCTCTTCTCAGAATCTAAAAAGAAAAAGAAAAGTTAAGTATATTATATTTTTTTAGTTCTGATTGAAAATATAACTGAAACGATAATCAAATAATGTAATTCAAAATTATGCAAATAAATTCTTTTTAAGATAGATTTTTGATATTTATTGATTCCTATTTTTTTTCTTATAGATTAAAATCATTCAAAAACCGTTAAAGAAAAGTACTCTAGTATAAGTTAATTATAGACATTTAGCGTTCTATAATTTTAAATCAGTTTCTTCGAATAAAATATTCAGAATTAATGTATTTTTTTTTTAATTTTTGACTGCAAAATTTTTTCCACGTATATTTGAAAATTTTAGTGCATATATTTATGTATATTAAATATTTTTAGTGCATATGTGGTTGATTTTGAAAACATATAAATCCTCCCTCTATTTATTAGTAATTATTCGTTGATACAGTGTTAATCTCAGTAAAGGCTACGCCCCCCCTCGCCCTCCCAAATATTTTTAAAGATTTATAACTAAAAGAATCTATTACTGTTCATTCATTTTTAAATTCATATACTCATAATATACTCATATTACTTAAAAGCAGGGCATATTTGTTTATATTTTGCATATTTGTTCGGAAAATAGATAGGAGAAATCGAATTCCTTATTATAATTTGGTTTCGCAATACATGGATTTAAAATTTAAAACGTTTTATCCTATAAACGCATACTTTTAAAATTTATAAATTTTTGCTGTATATTTTATAAATTTAAAAAATTATTTTTTAAAAAAAAATTATTATCACAAAGATTTAAAATTTAAAAAAATAAAAAAATATAGGAAAATAAAAGATATTAAGGCTTGAAAATTAAAATGATCTCACTGACATATGTCTAATTGACCTGAAAAAATCTCAAAAATCATAAGTCAACTTTTTTCTCTATAATCGTTAGAAGTTAGAATTTTGATGAAATTCGTTAGTTTTACCTAAAATTACACACTTCAACGTACATTGAAGAAAATTTATTCTAACGATTTTTTTGAAACTTGATACATAGGTTGAAAGTTTCATTGTGAATATTTTGGTTTAACAAAATTTTTTACGGACGAATAATTAAAAATTTTATGTTTTGTTATTTTATGTTTGATTGAAAAAAATCGGAGAAAATACTGAAAAATATTATGGTATATTTATAATTTACAAAGACACAAAAATGTTGGTAATGTTTTTTCACCACTTTATATATTTTTTGAAGCTGAGTGTGAAGTAACATTCGTGCTCATCAATAGTCACCGAATTAATCAATTTTGAAAATTTAGTACTTATGCGTGTTATGTTAAATACGTACAGTTTTATCATGTGTCGACACGAGGGGAGCGAATGATATGCGTTCGAAACCCGGATTTTGTCATTTAAATTAAATAAAAATTTTTAATAAATAAATGTAATATGAATTTTAATATAATGAATCTAATATTTATTGAATATTATATTAATGATTATGAGTAGTTAGTATTATAATAATAATAAAATAATAATTATAATTTATAAGTAAATTTTGCAATTTATTTTAACTGTTGTTGGCGGATGAAAAATATTTTGCTTACAAGTGGAAAATATTTTAATCCGGCTTTGCCTATACCTATGTACTTAACCAATGTAAAATAAATTAACAATGATAGATTTATGGATCTTTCTAAAATGTATTTCCCAAGTATATTTAGTTATTATTGTATTCAAATTGAATAACTACATACTAATATTTTAATCCGGCTTTGCCTATACCTATGTACTTAACCAATGTAAAATAAATTAACAATGATAGATTTATGGATCTTTCATTAATTTATATGAATTGAATTGAAACATCGAATTGATGTTTTTTCATAAAAGATCAGGATATTTGTTGCGTAAAAATACCCAAAATTTGATCAAGTTTTTAGTTTTGAAAGACTGTTCCAATAATTTTTCTGATGATAATTCTATTAGTTAACTCTAATTTAATGAAGACAAAACGTGTTTTCCACTAGGTATAAATGAATTCATAATTCACATTTTTTTTTTCTCAAACATAATTAAATGGAGAAAAATAATTGAATATTTTAATTTTTAACTTTGACAAATGTTCAGTGAAATCTCTAAATACCGGACACTCTCAGTCGTAGTAATTTTGTCCGTTATTTAGAGGACGAGTTATTCGGGACGAGTATGATTCCGAGCGTTTTTTTTTTTTGTGAACACGATTCCGCGCGCTCTATTGTT